>CATKHM010000035.1:1465-48338 GCA_949751825.1 Blepharisma undulans
CTGAACCTTAATTCGACGAGCAAATGTAGGTATAAGAAATTTAAATATAAATTAATCCTGCCCACTCTTAATAATATTTCAAGATGGAAGTTTAGCATCTAAATCGACACATTTTAAGCTTAAAAGATAATGACTTCTTGAAAAAAATTGTGGAGCGCTTTATTGATACTTATGCCAAGCGCTTTATTTATTAATTCCATATGAAATATAATGAAGTGGTGATCATCTTAATTTTTTTAATTGCTCACATATTGGATGAGACTGGAAACGCAAGAGTTTTGGATTAAGTTTATAGGCGTTTTATTTGCATTTTATAGTTACTTCTGCGAGTTTAGAGCTTTTAGAGTAGATGGATGGCAATTACTTAAAATTTAAGAAGTGATCAATCGAGATTGCTAAAACTAAGAAACATGGTGGTCAATGGTCTCTAAATCAAATGATTTATTTCAAAATTTTACACTGAATTCACAGTCATTTCAATTTGCTTAATTACCTTGACTAATCGTTGCTAAACTACATTTAAGAAAATTGATCAATGCAGGCTTATTGGCCTCGATAATATAAAATATCAATTTTAATAAATATTATTCATAGATTTAAGGCTGTCTACAGCCTGTCGCTGATATATTATTTTTCCGATTAACTCGTCGAGCAGATTCGCCCTAGCAAAAGCCTGGACCTTTGCACAACATTGAGAGCAGGATGAGTCGCTAATTCTGCTGCATTTTTTGCATAGTATATGACCACAAGGGATAGTAAATACTGCTTCTTCAACTAAATTTAAGCAATTCATGCATGACAAATCGCTTTCGAAAGCACTCATTGCGTGCTCTAATTTCTCAATAACCTTTGCTAGATTTTCTTCTTTCTCGTCAAGAATTTCCAGTCTTTTTTTCAAGTCTTTGAACTTTGGATCATTTAATTGGGATTTTGCATCTTCAAGCTGAGATTCCAGCCTAGAAATTATTTGGATTTGGCTCGACGACATGGTTTTGAGATATTCTTGAGCCTTCAGATGATTCATTATTTCCTCTTTTAATTCAGCACATTCAATTTCTAGCTGAGCTATGCGAGCCTGCAAGCGACTTTGGTCCTCTTTTATTGGTGAGATTTGGATTGGCCTTTCTCTCTGCGACAATTCTCGCTTTAATTTTATGACTTCTTGGAGATGGCTCGAGTTGAAATTTTTCTCATTGTTTAACTCTGCTTGAAGCTCATAAATTTTGGCTTGAAGCAGTGATTCCTTGTCTTTATACTTCTGCTTTGACCTGTTTTTTTTATTATTCGCTTCTTCAAGGGATTTTTCAACTTTCTTCAGTCTTGATTTTGTTGATACATTTTCTTCTTTCGTATATTTTAGCTCATTTTTAACTTGGTCGAATTTAGAAGTCTTTTCTTGGAAATCTTGAAAATCTTTTTCTTTTTCCAATTTCTCTTTCTTCAATAGACCGATTTCTCTGATTAATTCTTCGTATTTTGCTTCTAAATCTGCAAATTTTTGATTTTTGAGATTTATTTCTTCGCCTAAATGCTTCATGCTATCATTATAAGATTTCAGCTGACTTTCCTTTTTTGTTTTGCTTTCTTCCATTTCACTAATTTCTAGGGATTTTAGCTTTAAATCTTGTGTGACTGTTTGAATTAATTTTTCATACCTGAAGGACTCTATTTGCTGTTTTCTTCTCAGTTCTTCTACACTGGCTAGCAATTCATACCGTGAGCTCATTGATCGTTCCAACTTCTCTTCGGCATCCAATTTTTGTTTCGTCATTGAAGACAGTTGCTCTCCAAGAGAATAAGCTTGCTTTTGGAACATTTCCAGTTTTTGTCTCAAATCCTCGTCGGAGTTAACAGAAATTTGATTTATTGCTTGAGTTTTATTTTGATTTTCAGCCTGCATTGTTTTTAGTTCTTCTTTGAGCTCAAGAATCATTGACTTTGAGATTTCCAGCTGACTTTCAACATTGTGTAAATTTTCTTGCAAGATTATGACTTCTTCGTTCAATTTGGAATTTTGCTGCTCAAGATCTGACTTTGATTTTTGAACTCTGTGAAGTTCATCTTTCAGACTTTCGTTAGCTTTTTTGAGTTGATTAAGCTCATCAGTTAGCTTAGATATTTCTTCAGTTGAAATATCTGATGCTTCGTGCAGCTTTTTATCCAGTCTTTGAATTTGAAGTTTAGCGGCAGAAATTTCATATTCCAACTTTTTGCAAGATCTTTCTCAGTCACTACCTTCTCTTGTCCTTAATAGGATTTACCTTATCAATGATAATTTGATTTAGTTTTTGGATTTCATTTGCCAAATCTGCTTGAACTTCTTTGAGTTTTGAGTTCATTAACTTTTCTTGATTGCTTATGTTTTGATCAGCTTCGTATTTTTCTTTCAGCTCGCTGATGTGCCTTCTCAATGAGTTATTTTCTTTTTGCAATTCCATATTTTTCTCACGAAGCTCGATGTTTTTGTTTTTTTCTTCCCGGCAGGCATTTCCGATAGCTTCGAAATGTTTTCCAAGACTTTCCAAAGCAATGGATCTTTCCTCAAGATCCTTTCTTTGCTCTTCTACTTTTTTTCCGAGTTCGTTCATTAACTGTCTGTCTGATCCCGAAGTGCCAAATTCACTGATGCTGGACGCTCTTGTTAAGCCAAGGTTGTTGGGGACAGTGGTTTGAACTCTGCGAATTTTTGGCAGTCCAAACATTATAGCTGCTCTGCTCAAAGGTTTTGGCTGTTTTTGTCTGTATAAATTGCTCATATTTTTTAATTTTTAAGACTTTTTTTGAATTTTCTTTTCTAAAAAACGAATTTTAAATAAGCTTTAATTGAAGAATTACAATTCATTAATCTATCAAGATTATCAACAATCTCAGTAAAACTTCTTATTATTTTATATAAGCCATCTACTCAATCTATATTTCTGAAAAAGAATTTTCGATTAATTATTGTGTTTGTGTTAAACTCATTTTACTACTGTTCAGGCACATTTAGAATATTTTCGAAAAAAATGGAATTTGTTAACTTAGGAGCACATTGTTCACATCCAGGCTGCAACCAGCAAGACTTTTTACCTTTCAAGTGTGATCTATGCAGACTTGATTTTTGTCAATACCATAGGAGTCTAACAGAACATCGCTGTCCTAGAGAGCCGAAAGGCTGGGAAATTTTTAAATGCCCTATTTGCAATCGAGCAATTGACCTGATCCCTGGCCAAGACCCCAACGTAACATGGGAGAACCACATGAACTCTGGAGAATGTCAAGAGCCAGAAAAGAAAAAGTGTCCAGTTTCAAAGTGCAACAAAACATTAACCGGAGTCAACTGTGTCGAGTGCAATCGTTGCCATCAGACCTTCTGCTTAACCCACCGATACTCCGATACTCATAACTGTGTTCATCCCTTAGAAAGAATCACCAAGCCGCATGGAGGCTTTCAATGTAAGCGCTGCACTCGAGTTTTTCCAAAAAGCGGCGACCTCATCCAACATATGAGAACTGAACATCTGGCTTAAATTATTAATTACACATATCTAAATTGACTCATAGCATTTTTGTTTAGGATTATAACGGATTTTCTGTCCTTCTTCGATATTTTCAGTCACATTCACGAATGGAGGAGTAAAATGGCGCATTTGCATAAGAATTGAGATCTGACTATCAAAGAATTTTGGTTCTTTGAATTTCTCTGTAGGAGAATCCGCATTTATTATATTAATCCATGCAGAAGTGTCAACAGGCACTTCTGGCCCATCAACTTCTATTTTTTCTTCTATGTCGTCTGACAGTTCAGCTGGCCTTGTATAGTTATGTGTTATTTTTCTGCTTAAAACCTTATATCGCTCTTCATCAATTTCTTTTTGCTCTTTTCTTCTGAATCGTGGAAATAAAGCTTTTTTTTCTGTATTTACGCTTCGAAAATAAGCTTCTTTCAAATCTTTAATTTCTTTTTCTACTGAGAGATTTCGAAAAATATTGGGGTTTTCTTTATACAAATATTTCTTACTTCTGGGAGGGGAATTCGAAAAAAATACAGGTCGAGGGGTTTCTTTAAAATTTGCTGCATCAATAGTTTGCTGCTTAATGTTTGAATTTTGAGGCATTTCGCAGCCAACTGGGATAGTTTGATAAGGGTCAAGTTTTTGGAGTGTAAAAATCCTTCTAACTATGCATGTGCCAGTTAATGATACGGACTCAAGAGACCTGTAAACTAAAGCAGGGAAGCACATGGAAAATAAAGATTCAATATTCAAGAATAAATTCAGCCAAACTCCACGCTCGATGATTGTATGAGGAATTCTTGCATGCAAGGGATTCTTAATTACCTGCCGTCCATGAGTAAAAATTAATCGCCGTTTTATTGATTGTGAGTCAGAGGTTGTCAACTCTATTGTTAGAGGCTTATTTTTATGAATGAAAAACTGAAAGACAATAAACGGATGAACTAATTGTAAACTTTCACGGCTGTTTCGAGGGATTTGAAGACTTGCGGCACTGAGATTTATTATATACCCTCTTGATGTTTGATCAAAACTGTGGTCAACTTTTCCATGAAATAAGCAGGATTGTAGAGATTTTCGATTTTGAGAACTAAATATTTCATGAGAGAATGGCTGATTTTTCATTTATTAATGCAGAAGTTTTATGGAAAGCCCATGATGAAAAAAATTATCGTTTTAAGTATAATTTATGTATAAATAGTCGTTTAGTTTATTATATCATTCATGACATTTAATCCTCAAAAATTGTTTGAGTAGACTGGTCTTGCTTAACACACAATGATTGCCTCGTTTCAATATTATTTTCCTTTTTATTTTTCAGCTCTTTTACAGTTAGAAGTATCTTTTCTATAATCTTTGCATTCTCTGATGTAAGATTGTGAAGATTGTCAATTTTTTCGTTAGCAGTTTTTACGAAGTCGAATTTAGAGTTTCCAGGCGTGTTTTCTTCCAAGCTTTTTAAATTTAGGACTTCTTGTGTAAGCAGCTCTTTAAATAGCACAGAAGTCATGTTTTTGATGTTTCCTTCTTTATTAGCAGCAAGCAATATTTTCATTTCGGCAAGGGCGTTCCTTAATTTTTTATCATTTTCGATGGCCTGCTTTTGCATCGTCTTCCATACCTCAGGAAACTCTTCCTCAATAATTTGTACAGTCTAATTAGATATTACTCTTGAGCCCATTATCAGTAAGTTGCACTCTTGTGAGGACAGGACATTGTATTTCCTGGTGATTTTTTGGACAGTCTCTATATCTCCAAAATGCTGTCCTTCCGCCATAACTCTGAATGTTGTATTTTCCTGCCCATAAACATACTGGCACCTCCCTCTCATAATAAACATTATATCTGTTGAGTTTTCTCCTATAGAATAGATCGTCTCAAGTGCTTGAACAAAAAACGGCTGCAAAAGCGGCATAATTTTTGCAATAAAATTTTCATCTCTGTCATTAAAAAAGTATAAGGTTTTTATGACAGAATGATACATGTTCATAGCAATATCATACTTAAGCTTCATAGGCAGTTCATACAGCAAATTTTCTTTGTTTTCCACTGAAAAAGCTCTTTGCTCTGTATTCGTCGTAATTACTTTATGCATTTTTGACTGGATTTCTTTGCTCAGGTTGCATTCACTTACAAATTCATCAACCTCCGCCAGCCTTTGTGTCAATTGGTTGTTTCTTATATCCGTTTGCGCGAACATAGAAGAAAGGCTGCTTACCACAAAGGATAAAGCGTACATTGATATAACCATTCAGCACATTGCAAACGATTTCTCGGTTAAGGTAAGCGGAACGATATCGCCATATCCTAATGTTACAAGGGTTGTTAATGCCCAATACATAGAGGCCAAATAAATAGTAAAATGGTCTGAGTCTATATAGCCATATCTCACGACCCAGGAATCTGGGCCGAAGTCATCAAACTTGTCACAAATATACCAAAAACAAGTCACACAATGAAGAGCTATAAGCAGCCCAATAATTGTGCTCACAAATCGGATCGTAGTATGGCCGAGATTAAAGAAATGCTGAAAGCTTTCTAAAATTTCAGCCTTTTTGGAGTTTCCTTCAACTTTCATAGCTTTAAGCATCCTTAGCAGCTTTGGGATCCCTTTTAAACGAAATAGCCTGACAAGTGAACTATACTTTCTATTATTCGAAGAACTTTCATTTTGGCCGGAAAATGCTTCAAAAAACCCAAATGGGATTGCAGAGACCAGGTCCAAAATGAGTCATCCTTTTAGATAGTGAATGAAAATTTCCCATCTGGATACTATTAGCGCTCCATCGTTATCTACGTAGGCTGTGTTTAAATTGAGCACAAAATCAATCAAAAAGCTAAAGTCAATGATTGTGTTCATCCACCACCAAGTATCAAAAACCAGTGAGTTTATAAATGCCATTGAATAAGGAATAAAAATCGCAGTGAATATCAGCACGGCTCCAATATAGCAGTTTCATAAAATTCTGAATCCATTTGATGGATGAATAATTCCGCAAGGAGTGCTGTTGCTAACAATAAGGCCTGATTTCACAGTGAGAATTTGATTTTTCTTTTTTTTGAAATAGTTTTCTATGTCTCCTTCCATATCTTCGTTCATTCCAGGTCCGAAAATCCTTATGTTATTCAGAAATTTCTTCATTCTGATATTCATAAAAATCTTTCGTTTTGCTCTTTGCCAGACTTCATAATATTTTGGACGGGGAGTTTCTGAATTATTTCCATCTTCAAGCAAATGGTTGCTTTCGTCAATTGCTGATAGTTTTCTTGGTGTCATAGGAGGGATTTTGAAAGCTTCTTTATCTTGAAGAGATTTTTTCGGGCTTTCTGGGGCAGATTCGATTCGAGGTGAGTTTGCAAATTTGCCTTTAAAGGCATGAATAAAATAATCGGCCATATCTGTAATTATTTTAATGGGTCTAATGCAAAACCGATTTTTTTTGAAATTTTATCAGCAATAATTTTTTATTGAAAATATATGATAATCTATTTCATTAATTTAAAAATGAGAGAACTTAATTTCCCATGCGATTAACTATATTCTAATTTTATTAGGTCATTTGTAAATGAAGCCAACAGAATTTAAATGGTCAATCGTCATAACTTAGCAGAAAGCTCTGCTGTAGGAGTCACAGCAGTTGTTTTAATAATTTCGACCTTTATCTCTCTCCACCAGATAGTATCCTACGCAAGAAATATGAAATACAAATCAGCACAAATTGCATGCATGCTTTTGTTTACAACACCTATGATAGTTGGGTGGTCAGCATGAGCATCTCTATATGTGGGAGAAGAATTGAGAAATTTAGATTCATTAGTAACTATAGATAAAGCCTTCTGCATTACAATGTTTTTGATCCTAGTCGAAATGCTCTTGGGATGAACTGAGTCTAATGGAAAATATTTTTATACCAAAGAAACAGAAGTAAGAAACATAGTCAACATGAAAGAAGCTAAGTGACTTTTGCCTTGTATCAGGCCGAGTTCCTTATCGACTCCTGACCAAGCTTTATCTTATTTATGAAAAGTAAGACTAGGGACATATCAAGTGGTTTTTGTTATCATAGCAGTCACGATCATCACTGCAGCTCTGCTTGTCTTTGACAGTGAAGATTTTAAAGTTGGTGACAACAATAGCAATTCTTTTTGGCTTTGGTTGAATTCTATAAGGTCGATAAGCTGTGCAGTTGCACTCTTTTTTTTGGTAAATTATGCATTTTTTGCTGCAAGAATTCCAGAGCTAAATGACCTAAAAATTCGATCGAAATTTTACCTAATCAAGCTTTCTATGATTTTTACTGAAATCCAGCCTTTGATTATTTCTTATTGTGCTGGAAAAGGCTGAATTGCAGACACTGACGACTATTCCCAAGAAGAAATAACAAGCTGGACGAATTCTTTATTACTCTGCTCGGAAATGATTATCGTCGGCTTTATACAGATTTTGGTGTTTCCTGTAAGTGATTATGATACTCCGCCATCTCCAAGAAAATTTAGCACTCATGGAGAAAGCTCAGATCGACTTATTAAATAATATCATCTATTAGAAACCTCAAATAGATTTAAATCTAAAATGAATTGAAGTACTAATAAAATAGCCTTGAATTTTAATAGGTCAAACTCCGAATAGAAAAATAAGGAAATTAATAAGTTTAAATAAACCAATTCGAAGTATGAGCAAATTATCGTTATGATAGATTTTCTTTGTATTTTCATAAAATTATGATGATTTAGTGATTGAAACACTCCAAGGCTAATAATAAAAATTCCTTCAATTTTTATTTATATAAATATTCTTGGGCTGTCTAAAATAGACTAATATTAAACTCGGCAGGTGAGAAAGTCATCTGTCAAATTCATTATAAAATTGCTAAATAAATAAAATTTGTAACGCTGATAGTGCGCATTTTTAATTTTATTTGAAATAGAATTATAACAGAAATGCTCTTGTAATGAAATTTTCTCCAATTTTATTAGCATGGGAGAACAATTACAAATTAAGACCCTAATAATAGTAAATGGTCGATCACAACAATCTAGAAGAAAGCTCTGCCATCGGAGTCACAGCAGTTGTCTTAATTATCTCAACCTTCATTTGCCTATATCAAATAGTATCATATTGAAGGAATTTGAAATACAAATCTGCTCAAATTGTATGCATGCTCCTATTTACAACCCCTATGATCGTTGGCTGGTCTGCATGAGCATGCTTGTATGTGGGGGAAACAACAAAGATTTATGAAGCAGTAATTGCCATTGACAAAGCCTTTGGGATTACAATGTTTTTGATCCTTGTCGAAATGCTTCTTGGGTGGACTGAGTCCAACGATATATATTTTTTCACGAAAGATGCAGAAACGAGAGTCCTCATGGACATGAAAGAAGCCAAGTGGCTTTTACCTTGCATCAAGCCAAGTCCTTTATCTACCAGCAAGCAAGCATTGTCTTATTTAAGAAAAATAAGAATTGGAACTTTTCAGGTGACTTTTGTGATAATAATGGTTACAATTATCAGTACCCCTCTACTTGTTTTTGAATATGGCGGCTTTAACATTGGCGATAACAGTACTGACTCAATTTGGCTTTGGTTGAGCACGATAAGATCAATAAGCTCGGGGCTGGCAATCTTCTATTTGATTAATTATGCAATGTTTGCTGCCAAAATTCCAGAGCTAAACGAGCTGAAAATTAAATCAAAATTCAACTTGATTCAGCTTTCCATGATTTTCACTGAAATTCAACCTTCGATTATATCATTTTGCGCAGAGCAGGGCTGAATAGCAAATACTGATAATTATTCTCAAGCAGAGATCTTAAGTTGGACTAATTCTCTGTTACTGTGCTCAGAAATGATTATTATGGGATTCTTACAAATACTTATTTTTCCAGTGAGTGATTATAAAACTCCACCATCATCAAGAAAATACATAATTTATGAAGATAATTAACTGAAAAATTGTCATCAATCAATCTAAAAACTAAATAAATCATTCTTTTATAACACCCTAAAATTAAAAGTTTACGGTTGGTTATTTAACAACAGAAAGCTTTCTGCCTTGTTTATACTTTTTCCAATACTTAAATGAGTAATTTTTATAATTTCACTTATCCCAAATAGTTGATGATCCGAGTTGAATCAAGAACAAAAAATTTTATAATTTAAATCCACACATAATAACCCAATTTGCATCTTCAACTCTAGTTAACCTCAACTCAGGAGATTTGAATTTAATTCGTCTTTTAGCTGTCATGCTTTGTGATTTATATTGATCGCTCTTCTTAAATAGGATTTCCTGCTGGGATTGGATTAAATATAATTTTGCATTTTTAAGCTGAAGTTCATTTTTTGTTGATTCAATATATTTATTCCATTTTTCCCTAAAATTTCATCATTCTATGCTGTACATTAGATAGTTTTTCTTTTGTGGGCAGCGGACATTTTCAGCTTTTTGCTTTTTAATAGTCTTTGCTGTCTTTTTCTTGCTTTTTCTCCTTTGTTTAAAAGGGATCTTTATCGTCTTTTGAATATAATACGAGATCATATTCCTATTAAAAAGTTTTATTTATTGACATATGAAACTTCATTTAATGCCAGACAAATAAAATTTAATCAAAATCCAATCATGCTGAATTCATCATTAGAAAATAGACACACATTGCAAACATATTCGAAGTTCTATCGAATCTGCAAGTTTAAAGTGATTGCTGCTTTCATTTTCCCAGCAAATTGTCAATAATTGTGCTTTTTTCTTAATTAAAGCATATTTACCTCAAATGATCAAATTTGAGTTCTCATTTTGAGTGATTCCTCTTCACATTTTGATTTCAGCAATAATCAATCAATATAATTTTAGAAATATGAAATGTATTTTAAGCTTTGATCATTTGAAGTCTCTTGATGAAAAACGGAATAAAAATTTTGCAAGAAACTAAAAACATTCTTCTCAATATAAGCATGGGGATTACTCAAGATTTAATTTTGATTATTTTTAATCTTTAATTTATTTCCTAATACTGAATGAGCAGCAAATAATGAAGATTGTTTAATAAATGGAGCATCAGGGAGAATATGTGTACATCGAAGATGGGGCATATACCTCTGCCAAATTATTATGCATCCCTGAGAAATACAAAGCCTACATCGACTTGGTGTTTATCTCCAAGGGCCAAATTGAAGATAGGATTTTAAAACTCGCTGAAACCCTCACAAGTGAATCGAAAACTCGCTCAATCGCTCTTATCGTGATCTTGCGAGGCGCTTTCAGATTTGCCAAGGATCTAGTTGATGGTATTGACCGTGCCTGCTATAAAGAGCAGTTTGCCTATACAATTGACTTCATTCGCGCAAGAAGCTATGTTGACCAGACACAGCACGACATCATTCTTGAAGGCCTTGACTCTCTGGACTTGGAAGGAAAAGAGGTAGTTATAGTCGAAGATTTGGTTGACAGTGGAAACACACTTTCAAGAGTGGCAAGTATCATAAGAGAGAAAAACCCTGCCTCATTGAAAATATGTGTGCTGATTTATAAAAGAAATCCTGAAAATACTCGCATTGTCCCTGATCATATTGGGTTTTCAGTGCCAAACGAATGGATTATTGGGTATCATACAGACTATAATAACTACTTTAGAGATCTACCTCATATTTGTTTGCTTAATGATGCTGGGAAGGAAGAATTTAAAACTAAATAATAAGCAGATTTATCTTCGAATAATTTATTAATATATGAAAAAGATAAGGCAAGTTTAAGTAGACGAGACAAAATAGTCAAGATTATCATATTTATAAAAATTTAGATTATAGAAGTATATTAAATCAGCTAATACTATTTGAAAAAAGCCACTGGCTCTTTGCTTTGGAATTTTAATTTTCCAATCGAAGCTAAATCATAGAAATTAAAGTTTGAGAATGGAGAAAGCTGAAAAGCATCAACATTGGAAGCTCAACAATAATATAATAAGGCATGAAATTTCATTTACTGTTGGAGAATGCTCATTTTTTTGTGGTTTTAACTGTTTGAGGGTCGGATTGTTCACTAATAAAAATTTTCTGAGCAACCATTCACAGAAATATAATAATTAAATGCATAATATATCAATCAACCTTATATTTTAATATTTTGCACTTTTTAAATAATGATTCATATTTTTGCTTTAATTTGAATGCATAAGCTCTGCTAGCCTTTTAAATAAGAGATTGCTTTATATTAGTGTATAACCTGGGTAGAATTTCATCTGTTTCTATTTTTATATTAAACTTGAATGAGTAGATTTTTGGTAAAATCTCTAATAAAGTTTGAATTTTCTATCAAATAACCAATATTAGAATTTAAATCGTATAAGAAACGTAAAGAAAGATTTCACAATAATTTTTAAATTTTACAAAAATATTGGATTTCGTCACAAAATGACTTTCATTTGATCAATATTTATTTGAATTTATTAAATTATTAAAATCGTTTTTGCTACAATTTGAAATGCCCAATGTAGCTCCTTAACAATTTGTTTTCAATGTGATTTTTAATCAATAATTTAATTTCTATCATCAATCTTCTCAATAACAATAAAAATATATTTTATGGCATCCAAAGACCTAGAAGAGTCACCAAGCGATGAAAGGCCTTCAAAACAGGCTAGTTCTGTCATTTATAGCTTGCTTGGACATGAGAAAGCGGAGAATGAAAACCTTCCGGTTTGTCCCAATCTTCTTCATTACAATGACAACTTTTTGGAATGAAAGTACAGGCAAGCATTGATTTGTGAAAGTTACAGTTTCACAAAGCCTTCAGCAGAATTCAAAAATAACTTGATGATTTTTTATATCTTCATAACAGCATATTTGGGCATTTTACTCGCGACTTCTTTGCTTCTCTATCGCAAAGGGGATTTGAATTATTCACATCTGATATTTCACTTGCTGAGCATTTTGGCGTTGACAATTATCGCATATTCTGTGCTGCTCCTGATTTTATTTTCAAGCTGATTTTTGATGAATTATAGACCTTTGCTTATGATTTTGAGCCTTTCTTTTTTGTTTTACCTCGTTATCGGAGATGGAAAAGTTTTATCAGAAATATTTTCCACTGGTTCAGAAGCAGAAAATTGACTGCCATGCTCCATAGGGATAACGTGCTATATTGTGATGATAAGAAAACCCCTTTTTGAGTGCTTTTATTTGATCGCAATTCTATCAATTTTTAGCATGGTTTTGTATTTAGGAGCAAATATTACTCTATCATCCAGTTCTTATTACTCTATTTTCAGCGAGTTTACCCTTTTTTCAATTTTCCTGTTTATGCAAATTATAGATGCCTATCAGCTTGAATACCGATCTAGACAGATTTTCCTGAGAATGCACATGGAAGAACAAGACGGAAAAGCAAAGGTAGTTTTGGGGAGCGAAAATGAAAAAGAAGCCATCAAGACAGAAATTGAGATGATTGTAAGGACACTTGACAGTATAAAAAGAGAGATTAAATACGCAGGGACAATGATCATATACAACGATCTCAAAAAAAGACTGAAATCCACTTGCTTAGAAATTGAAAAAATAATCAGAATCATTGCTCATGGAAATTTCTTAAATGTAATCAATATCGCAAGAGAGAAAGACATGGATGAAGATGATAAAACTTTTATAGAGCAAAATTTCATGACTCCTCAGCCAAACAATTATAGAGCAACTTCTCAGTTGCTATCAGTAAGTGAAATTGGAGAAAAGAAAATCCATTTCCCATTTATGAGCTATGGTGTTACTGAGCTGGAAAGTGTTTTAGCAACTGTTGGGAAGAACTGAAACTTTGACATATGGTTTGTTTATAACTCAACTGGCCACAGCATTTATGTGATTGCAAAATATTTGTTAAAAAAATGAAGCCTCAGTGACTTTTTCAGAATTCCGGACCTAGTCATTGATCGATATTTCCAGACCTTGGAAAAAGTAATGAATATTTAGAGTTATTATAAAAATCCTTATCACAATGCTTGCCATGCTGCTGATGTATTGCATACGGTGCTGTTTTTCTATACCCATGGTGATTTATTGAAATCAATAAGCTCTCTTGATCTCTTATCCTCAATTGTGGCTGCACTAGGACATGATGTAGGTCATCAGGCTCTGAATAACAGATTTCTAGTGAATAATCGAGACGAAATCGCACTGATTTATAATGACTTCAGTGTACTAGAAAATATGCATTGCTCTAAAACTTATCAAATAATGAACAAACCCGATTGCAACCTGTTCGGAGGTCTGACCCAAGAAGACTGGGTTAAATCCAGAAAATTAATCGTTGAAATGATCCTTGAAACTGACATGTCCAAGCACTTCGAAATCCTGGGCAGATTCAAGATAAGAGCTTTTTCGTTGTCTGATTTCAACATCAACAACCCAGATGACAAGGTCCAGCTTTTGTCAATGGGATTAAAATGTGCTGACATTGGCCACAGTGCGAAAGCAACTGATTTGCACGAAAAATGGACTCAACTCGTGTGTGAAGAATTTTTCAATCAAGGAGATATAGAAAAAGCCAAGCATCAGCCAGTGTCTATGTTTTGTGATAGAGTTACAACTGATGTCCCAAAAAGCCAAGCAGGATTTTTGAAAAATATTTGCATTCCTCTATTTGAAGCATGGTGCAACTACCTTCATTCAGACTCCATAAACTTGCTCGTTCTTGAGCAGATCAAGAAAAATCAGCAGAGCTGGGAGGTGAAATCTCAGACAAGGAGGGCGACCATGGGCGCTTGTGACTCGTTAGCGAAAGAGTTTAAGAATTCCAAGCGAAGTAGTGTTGCTTCAAGTGACGATACCAAGCTACACACTTCTGAGTTTTAAGGCTCAGTGATGTAAATTCGTTTTTTAGACTAATTTGATCAGAATAATCTAATAGTTTTCGAATAAAACGGATTACAAATATTACGATAGAAATGGGAGGAGCTATAAGCGTAAACTGCGGGTGCTTTACTGTCATAAGCTCGGCCTGCAAAGGGGTGAGCTCATATTGGCATCCAAAACCAAGCTGCGAAAAGCTGTCAATCTTAGAAGAAGACGATTTGTACCCAGCTGGGCTGCTTTCAGAACAAGAAATACAAAGACTTTTGAATGAAAGCTTAGATCTCTACGGATCTTGCAAAGAAATAGGGAGCAGTCAAGATTTCAGGTCTAACGAAGAGTATGCAGTAAATTTTGATAATTCTAATTAACGCTGACACAGTTTCAAGATTTTGTGTTTTTGAGATCTCAATTTTTAAACGTGATTTTTATTACACTTCTTTCGTTTTGTTGAAATCGGTTGAATTCTTGGCATTTTTCAATGCGAACTCGCTGTTTTCGTGATTTACTTGAAATTATTTATAACTTCAAGCACAATATTTTATGCAAATTACACCTATTTAGATATTTGAATTATTTGAGTTAATAACCTTATTAAAATACTCCTGGCGATTTGATTTGGTTCTTCGAATAAAGCCATGAATTTGTATTGATAAGATTAACTTTTAAAGGTTTATTCATCGGAAGCATTGCAAATCATTGAAAATACCAACAATAATGGATTTTTACTTTGAATTTTTTGATTGTAAATTTTTTTATTAATCAAAAAACAAAGGAGTAATAAATCTCTAGATGAAACAAATATATCGATTGTGCTTCTCCTGCTTTGAGAGTTCTAAAGATAGCCTCAAAAAGG
Organism: Blepharisma undulans; assembly: GCA_949751825.1. Classification (NCBI taxonomy): domain Eukaryota; phylum Ciliophora; class Heterotrichea; order Heterotrichida; family Blepharismidae; genus Blepharisma; species Blepharisma undulans. Next base: position 16,653 of record CATKHM010000035.1, read on the forward strand.
AAACTGAAGTTATTAATCCTACAGAGAATGACAACGGAAATAAAATTACAAACAAATTTAATGTAAAAATCGCAAGAGATGATGCCAGTAATTCCTCGTCAAATCACTCCAATCTAGCTGTATCAAGCTTAGAAATTTCCAGTGTTTCAAAACCAGCTTCATCAGAGGTGGCGAGAGCTCAAGAGCTGGTAAATAGTAATGCAATCGCCTTTACAGCTGATGGCTATAAAAGAAAAAAGTATATCAAACATAATAATCGGAAATTGAATGAAGATTCAAAATCAGAAATAAATTAATATCGCATAGAGGATGCGAAAGATAAATAATAACTTGAATTTAAGATTATCCGTTTTGCCAGAAGATTTTGCATTTTTGTTATTATGGTTAATATAGAAATTAATAAAATTTAGGACGTTTTAGTACTTATTAGATAAAATTTTTATTGATAATTTTAATTAAAGTGAATAGCTTGGTTGTAAGGACCAAATTTTGGGATGCTTAAGAATTAAATTAATGCAAAACTGAACTTTATTTTATCCGTTCTCCATCTTCCCCTTTAAATTTCAATAGATAGTGTCTAAATCCGCATCGGTAAAGCATCTTACTTTATTTTTGAGCATCAAGTTTTTTTAGATAGTGATTTACCACTATGAAATTGAATATCTCTTAAAGAAGGGTTTTCCAAAAGTTGTATTAATAAATAAATTTGGGATTGAATAAATGAATTGCTATATAAACTTCAAAAATTGAGGTATAAACATAAAAATCGTATTGATTTATAAAATTGAAAAATTTATTTAATATAATTTCCAGCATAAATAATGGTTTTAGTATAAAATCACAAATTTCAATTTCTGAAAATCTTCAAATTGGCTCTCATATTGCCAAATTTGTACAGGATGTTTTATATTTTATTCTAACTGCATAGAGCATTAAAAGAAATGAAAGAATGCTGATTATAAAAAGATTTATTTCTTAGGCCATATCAACAATATTGACGACTTATTAAATTCAGCCAATATATCTTATATATTGGGGGAAAATATTTTTTATATTTTAATTTAAATCATAAAAAGGCAATAATTTTTTACTTGATTGTCCATAATACGACGCTGAATTCCTTCTTTATCTGTTTAAAATTGGCTATAGACTCCAATTTCCAAAAAAAATGTAATGCCATATTAGCATCGGTTCGCAACTGTCATGATTTTTATAAAATAAAATGTCATTATGTGTAATTCCACAACATAAAAATATTCAAGTCAACGAACCTCAAAAAATATCAAAAATTGTGAAAAATGCAAAAAAAAAGCAAAAACCGAAGAAATTTTATAGAAATTTTCATCCTCGGAGAGGATGAAAAGTAAGCCGGTGGCACAAAGTAAGATGGGAATATCATGGGTGAAACTCCCCAAATGATTTCATGGAGTTCGATTTTGAATTAAACTTTGGAAAAAACGTTGACAATGAGATCAAAGAAGTCAAAAAGAGAATAGAAGATAATAAAATTTTAGAAGAAAAATTGATACAAATAAAGGAGTCTAATAAAGAAAAGCAAAATTATAAGTCAAAAAAATATGATCGGCGTGACAAATATTCTGATTTTTTTAAGTTCAAGCCATCAAGCATAGAAGATGCTATGTTGAATATATTAATAAAAATATAAATAAATGCTTTCAAATAATTCGATTCGTAAATTAACTTGAATAATAAACATATGAGGCATTTATAACTAAAAATCTGGTTTCCATTTCAAGAAGAGATTGATTTGAAATATCAAATACTCTTTTTAAAGTCAAGAAATTAACCACGATCTGAAGAATTGAAGGCTTGAGATTGTGAAATGAACAAAAGGAAAGATTAAATGAAATTTAATTACTTTTAATGAACTGTTGTCAAACCAGTCCAGTTTTATGACTTATGTTATAAAATTTTATATTTCAAGCTGAAAAAATCTTTAATTGCTGGCAGCTTTGCAGCCCAAAGATTCATCAAGCAAATTAATTTATTGAATTTCATTAACAAGGTTATAAAGCGATTTTCCATATAATCAACTGAATTTTATATTCCAGGCTATTTTCTTTGTGATACGACTTTTGAAGCTAAAATAATAAAATTAATTTTAATATGGTTTAATAGATAGAAATTAATAGAAATAAAATTTTGATTTTGGATTAGGAGCTTCTTAGAACTACTTTAATTTGACGTGTAAAATTTAACCCTCGTTACAAAGAATGAAGGTTAAAATAATTCAAGTAAGGATCGTTGATGAAAATTAATTTTGCTTATAGCTTTCAAAATGCTTCTAAAAACTTATATTATTTAAATTAGGATTTAAGAATAATCTAATGAAAACTGATAAGCTGTGAATAGTTTGCTTTCCTTATATATACCTTCTAAATAATTCTTAAGCCAATTACCGTTTTGGCTTAAATCTTAGGCCTATAGTTTGAATTTCTTTATACAGAATCGGCTGAAATAAAACTATCAGTTTCTTCTTACAATTTATTTGATTTAAGATTTTTCACCCCAGTTGCCTGATAACCCTTTTCCTAGCCCTTTACTTCAGGGTCCATAATTATTAGTAATTCCTTAATTTTCTTAACTATCTTAAAGTTTCCATCATTTTAGCTAGATTATAAATTTTATCATCCAAATTCAAACCTTTAAATCAGTAATTTTCAAGAATTTAAGCTTATAAGTTAAATTTAATATCAAAAGGGTAAATTATCTAATATAAGGATTTTTTTCAATTTGTCCAAAAAGTCGCCACTGGAAATTTATGGCTTATAAAAATATGTCTAAGCGATTTCTTCTTTGCTTTATCATAGCTTTCTTGCAGCTTCAAGCTGCTGAAGTCGCTGATTTGAACATTCCTATTGCCACAAAGGGCGATATTCATCTCAAGTTTACATTGACATCTGATTGTGTCGTTAAAGAGGAAGATCCTCCTGATGAGATGAAGCCAGTGGTAGAAGAGCCTCAAGGATCAAGACGTGAAAGAGCTCTTTCTGCCACTCCTTGCTCTCCAGGCAATTATGATAATGCTGGAACTTGCACCCCTTGTGGGACAATGTGTGCTTATTGTGAGGATACAACTGGAAATTGTTTGGGCTGCCAAGGCAACTCTACAATGCAGATTAGCTCAAACAAAAAGGATTGTGAATGCAAAGCTCCCACAGCTGCAGCAGGGACTTGTGCTTGCCCTACAGACACTTGACTAGTCGGATCTACTTGCAGTGCTTGTGACTCAGGAAAATATGACCCAGGATCTGGATGCATTGCTTGCCCAGCTACAGGAGCCCTCAGAGTTAAATCAATGATTAAAGCCAAGACATCTCCAAGCTGCTGCACCGATGGAAAATATTTAGATTCTTCTGTATGCAAAACTTGTGGGAGCAACTGCGAGCTATGCGAAGATGTAACTGGGAATTGTGATAAATGCCATAAAAAGATGTCATTGGCTGCAAAAGTCAGAGTAAAGAAAACGTCTTGCTGTCCTGAAGGAAAATATATCAGCAGTGCTACACCTCAATGTACAACTTGCCCTGATGGAAATTGCAAAGCATGCGCAGATAGCGGATCTGGAAATACCTGTCTTCAATGCTCTGGAATCTTAAGCATAGGTGCAAAAGTCAGAATAAAGAAAACTTCATGCTGCCCTGAAGGAAAATATATCAGCAGTGCTACACCTCAATGTGCAACTTGCCCTGATGGAAATTGCAAAGCATGCGCAGATAGCGGATCTGGAAATACCTGTCTTCAGTGCTCAAAGACTTTGACTGTCGCAACCAAACTAAAAATAAAGAAGACTTCATGTTGTTCAGATGGCAAGTTTATTAGCAGTCAAAAAACTGCTTGCACCAATTGTCCTGATTCCAATTGCAAAATCTGCGATGACAGTGGAACTGGAGAAAACTGTCTCCAGTGCTCAAAGAGATTAACTGTTGCAAGCAAGCTTAAAATAAAGAAAACTTCATGCTGTTCTGAAGGCAAATTCATCAGCAGCTCTACACCTGCATGCACCAGTTGCCTTGATTTAAATTGCAAGAACTGTGAAGACAGCGGAAGTGGGGAGAAGTGTCTTCAATGCTCTAATCTATTAAGTTTCAAGTCAAAACTGAAAATTAAGAAAACATCTTGTTGTCAGGATGGCAAATTCATAAGTAATCAAGTACCTACATGCACTTCATGCCATGATCCAAATTGCAAAGCCTGCCAAGACAGTGGAACTGGGAGCACTTGTCTTCAATGCTCTAATCTCTTAAGCATGTCGACAAAGCTCAAAATAAAGAAAACTTCATGTTGTAAAGATGGACAATTTGTATCAAGTGCTCATCCATCGTGCATAAACTGTAATGATCCCCATTGCAAAACCTGCCAAGATAGTGGAAATGGAGAAATTTGTCTTCAATGCTCGAAAACCTTAACCATGTCAAACAAGCTAACAATAAAGAAAACATCGTGCTGTGATGCAGGAAAATTTGTTTCTGATGCGCATCCATCCTGTAAAAGCTGCGATGACAAAAATTGCAACATTTGTGAAGATAGTGGAGAGGGAACAATTTGCCTTCAATGCTCTAACCTCTTGACCTTCAAGAATAAACTAAAACTTAAAAAGACATCGTGTTGTAGTGATGGGCAATATGTATCAAGTAATCATCCATCCTGCATTGATTGCTCCGACAAAAACTGCAATATCTGTGAAGATATCGGAGATGGACAAAACTGCCTTCAATGCTCGAATCTCTTAACCTTCAAGAGCAAATTGAAAATCAAGAAGACCTCATGCTGTGATAAGGGGAAGTTTATTTCTAGCTCTCAGCCATCCTGCACTGGCTGTCCAGACACCAATTGCAACTACTGCAAAGATAGTGGAGATGGTTCGACTTGCCTTCAGTGCTCTAATCTTATGACTCTCTCGAATACTTTGAGAATCAAGAAAACGTCTTGCTGCAATGATGGGAAATTTGTTAGCAGTACTCACACTTCCTGCACTGATTGCTTCGATCCAAATTGCAATATCTGTGAAGATACTGGAGAAGGGAAATCTTGTCTCAAATGTTCTGGCCTCTTGACGATATCAGATAAACTTAAAGTAAAGAAAACCAGTTGTTGTGGCAATGGGCAGTTTGTGAGTAGCAGTCACCAATCTTGCATCAATTGCAAGGACAGCAACTGCAATATTTGTGAAGATAGTGGAGAAGGAGGTGTTTGTATTCAGTGTTCAAATCTCCTGAGCTTTAAAAATACTTTGAAAATTAAAAAGACATCTTGCTGTGATGATGGGAAGTTTGTCAGCAGTAATCAACCATCATGCAAAGCATGTCCAGATAATAACTGTAAAATCTGTGAGGACAGTGGAACTGGAACAACTTGTCTTCAATGTTCGGATCTCATGAGCATATCAAGTACTTTGAGAATCAAAAAAACATCTTGCTGTGGTGATGGAAAGTTTGTCTCTGGAGCCCATCCAACTTGCACTGATTGCTTCGACGACAATTGCAATGTCTGTGAAGATAGTGGAGAAGGAAAAACCTGTCTTCAATGCTCTAATCTTTTAACCATTTCTGATAAACTGCAAATCAAGAAAACCACATGTTGTGGGAAGGGACAATTTGTTTCTAGCGCGCATCCATCCTGTACTGATTGCTATGACAAAAATTGCAATGTTTGTGAAGATAGTGGAGAAGGACAAAGCTGTCTTCAATGTTCTAATCTCTTGAAAATCTCAGATAAATTGCAAATTAAAAAGACTACGTGTTGTGGTAAAGGGCAATTTGTTTCAGAAACTCATCCATCCTGTACTGATTGTTATGACAAAAATTGCAATGTATGTGAAGATAGTGGAGAAGGACAAAGTTGTCTCCAATGCTCTAATCTCTTGTCCTTCAAAAACAAGTTGCAAATTAAAAAGACCTCATGTTGTGAGAAAGGAAAGTTTGTTTCTGCTGCTCATCCATCCTGCACTGCTTGCTTGGACGGGAATTGTAACTTCTGTGAAGACAGCGGAAATGGAGAAAAATGTCTTCAATGCTCTAATCTCCTGACTATTTCAAATACCTTGAAAATTAAGAAGACAACTTGCTGTCCCGATGGAAAATTTGTCAGTGACAAGCACTCTGTGTGCACAAACTGCGACGACAGCAAATGTAACATCTGTGAAGACAGTGGCGATGGAAAAACTTGCCTTCAATGCAGTGGTCACTTAACTATTTCAGATACTTTGAAAATAAAGAAAACAACCTGTTGCAATAATGGCCAATTTGTTTCTGAGGCTCATCCTTCCTGCACGAATTGCAACGACAGCAATTGCAACATTTGTGAAGACAGTGGAGATGGGAAATCTTGCCTTCAATGCTCAAATCTTTTAAGCTTTAAGGACAAACTAACAGTAAAGAAGACATCATGCTGCGATAAAGGAAAATTCGTTAGCAGTACTCATCTTTCTTGTACTCCCTGTTCTGATACCAATTGCAACATTTGTAAAGACAGTGGAGAAGGAGAAACCTGTCTTGAATGCTCTAATCTTTTGAGAATCAAAAATGCTTTGAAAATTAAAAAGACAACGTGCTGCGACCCTGGATATTTTGTCAGCGATACTCAACCCACATGTAAAGCATGCCCTGATACCAACTGCAAGATGTGTGAGGATAGCGGAACTGGCTCGACTTGTCTTCAATGTTCCAATCTCTTGACTGTTAAAGACACTTTGAAAATAAAGAAAACGACCTGTTGCGAAAATGGAAAATTCGTCAGCGACACTCACACTACATGTACTGACTGCGATGATAAGAATTGCAACATTTGTGAAGACAGTGGAGAAGGAAAAACTTGTCTTCAGTGCGCAGAAAGACTTATAGTTAAAGATACCCTCAGTATCAAAAAGACGACGTGCTGCTCTTTAACAACTTATAGAAATGGTGATAAGTGTGACCCTTGCCCAGATAAATGTGATGGTTGTGAAGATGTGACTGGAGAGTGTATTAACTGCTCAAATAAAATCAAACTAGCTGGAAAACTAATCAGTCCAGCCTCTTGCTGTTCAGATGGGACTTATTATAGTTCGGGATCTTGTGTTAACTGTGACGAAACCTGTGGAACTTGCGATAAAAACACCGGAGAATGTCTTACTTGTGTTGATGTAGTCAAAATGCAAAAAGACAGCAATAGCAATAACAAAAAATGCATATGTATAGGAGACCAAGTGCAAACAGGTAAGGTCTGCTCTTGTACTGTTGGAGGATTCAATGGAGCAGGCTGCTCACCGTGCGGTCATTTTTGTGATGCCTGTAGCGCAGATGCAGATATCTGTACCGCTTGCATTGATACAAATAGAATGATTATAGATTCTGCTAGCAAAGCTGTATGCAAATGCTTAGGATCGAATCAGAAGGATACTGGAAACGCTTGTGTTTGCAATACAGCAGATACTTACTTCAATGGTGTAGACTGTGTTTCTTGCGGAGTTAATTGCTTGGTATGTGATGATAGCGGAGGATGCACAAGCTGTGTTAAAAAGATAGCATTAGCAGGCAAATTGACAGACCCAGCTTTATGCTGTACAGCAGGAAATTTCTATGATCAAAGTTCTTCTTCCTGTATTGCTTGTAAAGATAAATGTCAAGAATGTGATGCGCATACTGGAGAGTGTACAAAATGTCAAGATACTACAACAATGACAGTAAATCAAAATGATAAGAAAACATGTATCTGCAATTCGCCTATGGTCTGGGACGCAATGAAAAGTAAGTGCTTATGTCAAAATCCTGGCGAAAAATATTATCAAGGAAATTGCATAGCCTGCGGTCGTTTCTGCGCTGACTGTAATGCTGATGCCAGCCTTTGCAATACTTGCTCTGATACAATAAGAATGATCAAGGATGGAGCTTCTTGCAAATGCGCAGGGTCCAATCAAAAAGATACCGGAGCTGGCTGCGTATGTAATACTCAAGACACTTATTTCAGCTCAGGAGACGGCGACTGTGTTTCGTGCGGTTCATACTGTTTAGTATGTGATAATGCTGGAGCCTGTACAAGTTGTGATAAGAAAATTGGCATTAAGGGCAAAATCATAGCCCCAAGTTCATGCTGCGCTTCTAGTGAATATTATGATGGCAGCCAATGTAAATCCTGTGGCACCTACTGTACTAGCTGTGACAATGCAACAACCTGTAAGACTTGTGTCGATAATGTCAATATGCAAAAGAACGCTGACGGCTCTTGCTCTTGTCCAGCAGGGTTTTTCTTCAATAGTGATGGTGCTGTAAATGCTTGTCAAAAGTGTGCTGAAAACTGTTCAGAATGCACTAGCCTTGCTTCCTGCACTACTTGTGTGCAAAAAATAGCAATAGCTGGAAAACTAATCAGCCCAGCCTCTTGTTGTTCAGACGGGACGTATTATAATTCAGGATCTTGTGTTAATTGTGACGAAACCTGTGGAACTTGTGATAAAAACTCTGGAGAATGTCTTACTTGTGTTGATGCAGTCAAAATGAAAATAGACAGCGGCAACAAAAAATGCATATGTATAGGAGACCAAGTGCAAACAGGTAAAGTCTGCTCTTGTACTGTTGGAGGATTTAATGGAGCTGGCTGCTCACCGTGCGGTCATTTTTGTGCAGCCTGTAGCGAAGAAGCAGATATCTGTACTGCTTGCATTGATACAAATAGAATGATTATAGACTCTGCTAACAAAGCTGTATGTAAATGCTTGGGATCGAATCAGAAGGATACTGGAAATGCTTGCGCTTGTAATACAGCAGATACTTACTTTAATGGCGGAGACTGTGTTTCTTGTGGATCTAATTGCCTGGTATGTGATGATAGTGGAGGATGCACAAGCTGCGTTAAAAAGATAGCATTAACAGGCAAATTGACAGACCCAGCTTTATGCTGTACAATAGGAAATTTCTATGATCAGAGCACTTCTTCTTGTATTTCTTGCAAAGACAAATGCCAAGAATGTGATGCACATACTGGAGAGTGCACAAAATGCAAAGATACTACCACAATGACAATAGATCAAAATAATAAGCAAACATGTACCTGCAATTCGCCTATGGTCTGGGACGCAATTAACAGTAAATGTAAATGCCAAAATCAGGGTGAAAAATATTATCAAGGAACTTGCGTTGCCTGCGGCAGTTACTGCTCTGACTGTAGTGATGATGCCAAAACTTGCAACACTTGTACTGATCCAATAAGAATGGTTAAGAATGGAGCTTCTTGCAAATGTGCAGGGTCTAATCAAAAAGATACCGGAACTGGCTGTGTATGCAATACTCAAGATACTTATTTCAGCTCAGGAGACGGCGACTGTGTTTCATGTGGTTCAAACTGTTTAGTATGCGATAATACTGGGGCCTGTACAAGTTGTGTTAACAAGATAGCTATAACAGGAAACTTAATTGATCCAGCTTCATGCTGTGGCACAGGGACTTGGTATAATTCAGGATCATGTGCTAATTGTGGAGACTACTGCGCCACCTGTGATATCCATACTGGAGAATGCAAAACTTGCACAAAGGCAAGAATGGAGCAGGATCCTGCCAATAAGAAAAATTGTCATTGTATTGGAGACCAAACCTTAACAGCTGGAGAATGCACATGTCCAGCTGAATTTGAATTTAACGGAAATATATGTTCACAATGCGGCAACTTCTGTGATACTTGTGATAGCGAAAAATGTTTGACATGTATTGATGAATCCAGAATGCAAGTAAGCGCAAGTGATAAAACAGTATGTGAATGCAAAGGAACCACTCAAATCCCAACAGAAGCAGGCTGCAAATGCGGTCAAAGCACATATTGGGATGGAACGAATTGTGTTGCGTGCGATAGTTCTTGTCCTAATTGTGACCCGAGCAATGGAAAATGTGTCACCTGTGTTGATCCTTCTTCAAGAATGCAAATTTCTAGTGATCCAAAGAAGTGTGAATGTAAAGGCTCTCAAACACTTGTTAATCTGGTATGCACATGCAGTAGTGACTCTTATTATACAGGCTCAACATGCCAGAAATGTGGTGATAATTGTCAATCTTGCAGTGATAATACAGGAGTTTGCAATTCTTGCAAATCTGACAGAATGGTTATATCCCAAACTGATCAAACTAAATGTGAATGCAAATCTGGCCAACATCTCCAAGGATCAGACTGTATCTGCAATGATGGAACCTATTACTCATCGCCGAATTGCGTTCTATGTGAAGCTGGATGTAACGTCTGCAGCGACAATGGGACCTGCACTGCTTGCAAAGATCCTCAAAGAATGGAAATTGACTCTAATAGTCCAAAGACTTGCAAATGTAAAGGAGACCAAACTACGAGTGGATCAAGCTGTTCATGTGGCTCTGGAAAATATTTCGATGGTACTAGTTGTAAACAATGTGCAGACAACTGTGATGTTTGCTCTGATTTCACAGGTGATTGCACTTCTTGCAATAGTAAATTAGCTATAGATGGAACCTTAAGCGATCCAGCCTTATGCTGCCAAACAGGAAACTATTACAGCAGCGGCAGCTGTGTGGCTTGCTCAGATAAATGTGCGGAATGTGACAAACATACCGGAGAGTGCACAAAATGTCAAGATACAACTTTAATGGTAGTAGACGATCAAGATAATAAGAAATGTAAATGCGCTGGCGACCAAACTGAAGTTGCAGGACAATGTACATGTCAAACTGGACAGTTTAATGGAGTTCAGTGCTCCACTTGTGGCACTTTCTGTAGTACTTGTAATTTGTCAACTCTGGCTTGCACAGCTTGTATTGATACGGTTAGGATGCAAATTAGTGATAAGATTTGTGTGTGTTCAGGAACAAACCAAAAGACAACCTCAACTGGCTGCACATGCGATGCTGGGTATTTCTTCAAGACTAATGATTGCGTTTTATGCGGCGATAAATGCTCTAAGTGCGACGATAATACTGGATCATGCACTGCTTGCAAAGACAACACTATGGTTATTGATGATGGACATCTAACTTGCAATTGCAAAGCAGGTATGCAATATGATTCCACAGCAGGCACTTGCAAGTGTTTGACAGGCTATTTCGATGGTACAATTTGCCAACCTTGTGGAGATCATTGTGATAAATGTACCGCAGCAGGATGCACTTCTTGTCTTAATATCGCTCATCTTATCCCTGATCCTAATAACAACAAAAACTGTATTTGTGATAGTACTTATCATTGGATCGTAGCAAATAACGATTGTGAGCAATGCCCTACTAAATCTTATTTCGATGGATCTCAATGCACCAGCTGTTCAACTAACTGTCAAAGCTGCGATGATGGAACTGGAAAATGCAATTCATGTGTGGATTCAAGAATGGAATTTGACCCTAACGATCCTAAATCCTGCATATGCAAAGGAACTCAAACTCCTAGTGGTAATACTTGTTCATGCCCTTCAGGAGATTTCTTTGATGGCACCACCTGTACTCCGTGCTCACACTTTTGTAGTTCTTGTAAAGACTTAACAGGTGAATGCACAAGTTGTACTGACACAAAGACAATGGTAGTTGATGCCCAAAATAACATGCAATGTATATGCGCTGGCGACCAAATTGAAGATTCAGGCACCTGCACATGCCCTACTGGAACATTCAATGGAGCTCAATGCTCGTCTTGTGGTTCTTTCTGCCATGTATGCACTGAAGGAACTCTTGATTGTACTGCCTGTATTGACGAAGTTAAAATGCAAATTAGTGGCAAACAGTGTGTTTGCAAAGGAACAAAACAAAAACCTACAGCAACTGGCTGTTCATGTGATTCTGGAACTTTCTTCAACAATGGTGATTGTACTTCATGCGGTGATAAATGCGCTCAATGTGACGATTTTTCTGGAGCTTGTACTGCTTGTAAAGACAACACTATGGTTATTGATGCTGGGCAACTAACTTGCAATTGCAAAGCAGGAATGCAATATGATTCTACAGCTGGCACTTGTAAGTGCTTGACAGGCTATTTTGATGGTACAATTTGCCAACCATGTGGAGATCATTGTGATAAATGTGACGCAACAGGATGCACCTCTTGTATTAATATCGCTCATCTTATCCCTGATCCTAATAACAACAAAAACTGTATTTGCGATACCACTTATCATTGGATAGTAGCAAACAGTGATTGCGAGCAATGCCCTACTAAAACTTATTTCGACGGATCTCAATGCACCAGCTGCTCAACTAACTGCCAAAGCTGTGATGATGGAACTGGAAAATGCAATTCATGTGTGGATTCAAGAATGGAATTCGATCCTACAGATAGTGGTAAATCTTGCAGATGCAAAGGAACTCAGACTCTCAATGGAAGCACTTGTTCTTGTCCTGCAGGAAATTACTTTGATGGCACCACCTGCTCTCCATGTGAAAAATTATGTAGTTCTTGCAACGAATTAACAGGTGAATGCACAAGCTGTACTGACACAAAGACAATGATAATTGATGCTCAAAATAAAAAACAATGCATATGCGCTGGCGACCAAACTGAAAGTCAAGGAGCCTGCACATGCGCTTCTGGAGCATTTAATGGAGTTCACTGCTCGGAATGTGGCTCTTTCTGTAAAACTTGCACTGAAGGAACTCTTGAATGTACTGCTTGCATTGATGATGTTAGAATGCAAATTAGTGGCACACAGTGTGTCTGTAAAGGAATAAACCAAAAGACTACAGCGACTGGCTGTTCATGTGATTCTGGAACTTACTTCAAGAATGGTGATTGTACTCAATGCGGTGACAAATGTGCTCAGTGTGACGACTATTCTGGAGTTTGCACTGCTTGCAAAGACAACACTATGGTTATTGATGATGGACATTTAACTTGCAATTGCAAAGCAGGAATGCAATATGATTCTACAGCTGGCACTTGTAAGTGCTTGACAGGCTATTTTGATGGTACAATTTGCCAACCTTGTGGAGATCACTGCGATAAATGCGACGTAACAGAATGCACTTCTTGTCTTAATATCGCTCATCTTATACAAGATCTCAATAACAAGAACAACTGTATTTGTGATACCACTTATCATTGGATAGTAGCAAACAATGATTGCGAGCAATGCCCTACTAAAAATTATTTCGACGGATCTCAATGCACCAGCTGCTCAACTAACTGCCAGAGCTGCGATGATGGAACTGGAAAATGCAATTCATGCGTGGATTCAAGAATGGAATTCGACCCTACAGATAGCGGTAAATCTTGCAGATGCAAAGGAACTCAGACTCTCAATGGAAGCACTTGTTCTTGTCCTGCAGGAAATTACTTTGATGGCACCACCTGCTCTCCATGTGCAAAATTATGTAGTTCTTGCAACGACTTGACAGGAGAATGCACAAGTTGTACTGACACAAAGACAATGATAATTGATGCTCAAAATAAAAAACAATGCATATGCGCTGGAGACCAAATTGAAAGTGCAGGAGCCTGCACATGCGCTTCTGGAGCATTTAATGGAGTTCACTGCTCAGAATGTGGCTCTTTCTGTAAAACTTGCACTGAAGGAACTCTTGAATGTACTGCTTGTATTGATGAAGTTAGAATGCAAATTAGTGGCACACAGTGTGTCTGTAAAGGAACAAACCAAAAGACTACAGCGACTGGCTGTTCATGTGATTCGGGAACTTACTTCAAGAATGGTGATTGTACTCAATGCGGTGACAAATGTGCTCAGTGCGACGACTATACTGGAACTTGTACTGCTTGCAAAGACAACACTATGGTTATTGATGATGGACATCTAACTTGCAATTGCAAAACAGGAATGCAATATGATTCCACAGCAAGCGCTTGTAAGTGCTTGACAGGCTATTTTGATGGTACAATTTGCCAACCTTGTGGAGATCATTGTGATAAATGTACCGCAGCAGGATGCACTTCTTGTCTTAATAACGCTCATCTTATCCCTGATCCTAATAACAACAAAAACTGTATTTGTGATAGCACTTATCATTGGATCGTAGCAAACAACGATTGCGAGCAATGCCCTACTAAAACTTATTTCGACGGATCTCAATGCACCAGCTGTTCAACTAACTGCCAGAGCTGCGATGATGGGACTGGAAAATGCAATTCATGTGTGGATCCAAAAATGGAATTTGATCCTAGCGATCTTCAATCCTGCAGATGCAAAGGAAGTCAGACTCTCAGTGGAAGCGCTTGCTCATGTCCTGTAGGAAATTACTTTGATGGCACCACCTGTTCTCCGTGCTCACACTTTTGTCGTTATTGCAACGACTTTACAGGCGAATGTACCAGTTGTACTGATGCATCTACAATGGTAGTTGATGACCAAAATAAAATGCAATGCAAATGTGCTGGCGACCAAATTGAAGATGCAGGAGCCTGCAAATGCAATTCTGGAACATTCAACGGAGTTCAGTGCTCTTCTTGTGGAAATTTCTGTAGCACCTGCTCTGCCGATACTACTCAGTGTTTATCCTGCATTGATACAGACAGAATGCAAGTTAGTGGTGCAGTGTGTGTCTGCAAAGGAACCAAACAAACCACCACTGTTTCTGGCTGCTCATGTGAAGTTGGAAGTTACTTTACAAATGGTGATTGCTCTCCATGTGGCGATAAATGTGCTAGATGTGACAATATTTCTGGAATTTGCAATACTTGCGTATCCAACACGATGGATTATAGTGGGCAAAAATGTGTGTGTAAAACAGGTATGGAATATGATTCTACAGCAGGAATTTGCAAGTGTTTGACAGGCTATTTTGATGGAGTAAGTTGCCAGGCATGTGGAACTCACTGTGATAAATGCGACTCAACAGGATGTACTTCTTGTCTAAATATAGCTCACCTTATACAAGATTCCAATAACAAGAAAAACTGTATTTGTGATACCACTTATCATTGGATCGTAGCGAACAATGATTGTGAGCAATGCCCTACTAAAACTTATTTCGATGGGTCTCAATGCACCAGCTGCTCGACTAACTGCCAAAACTGCGATGATGGAACTGGAAAATGCAATTCATGCGTGGATTCAAGAATGGAACTCGACCCTAACGATCCTAAATCCTGCAGATGCAAAGGAAATCAGACTCCTAGTGGAAATACTTGCACATGCCCAATAGGAAATTACTTTGATGGCAATAATTGCAGCCCATGCTCACACTTATGCAGCTCTTGTACTGACTTAACAGGAGAATGCACAAGTTGTTCTGATACAAAGACAATGGAAATTTCAACTGATAAGAAGTCATGCCAATGTAAAGGCTCTCAAACTGAAACTTCAGGACAATGCACATGCTCTGCTGGAACATTCAATGGACAAACCTGCGAACTATGTTCTTCAGGCCAATATTACGATGGAAGCAAATGCATAAGCTGTGGATTATACTGCCAAGCCTGCGAAACTTTAACAGGAAATTGTCTCACGTGTGCTGATACTACAAGAATGATTAAAGATCCAGCTGCTCCTCAGCAATGCAAATGTAAAGGATCTCAAGTATATAATGCTATACAATCTTCTTGCGTTTGCTCTACAGGCTATTTTGATGGCTCAACTTGCCAGGCCTGCACAACTCTATGTTCGACTTGTGATTCAACTAAATGCACTAAGTGCCAAATGATT
This sequence comes from Blepharisma undulans, assembly GCA_949751825.1. Taxonomy (NCBI): domain Eukaryota; phylum Ciliophora; class Heterotrichea; order Heterotrichida; family Blepharismidae; genus Blepharisma; species Blepharisma undulans. Next base: position 32,242 of record CATKHM010000035.1, read on the forward strand.
GACCATCTTATAGTTGATTCTCAAAATCCTACAAATTGTATCTGTGAAAATGGATACAATTGGATTACCTCAGCAGGTGCATGTCAGCAGTGCTCCACTGGAACTTATTATGATGGAAGTCAATGCTCCAGCTGTAAAGATAAATGTTCAGTTTGCTCTGGCTTATCTGGAACTTGCAATACTTGCAAAGATGCATTAAGAATGGTGGTAAGAGCAGATGACACAACGAAATGCATGTGCAAAGGAAATCAGAAAGAATCAGCAACATCGACCTGTTATTGCGATGCTGGTTCTTACTTTGATGGGTCTAATTGCGTACAATGCTCAAGCTTATGTAGCACCTGCTCAGATTCCACTGGCCATTGCTTAACTTGTAAAGATCCTTCGAAAATGATTATTGATACCGACAACATGAGCTGCAAATGTATTGGAGACCAGGTTCTTAAAGATGGTGTATGTTCATGTGATGCTGGTAAACAATTTAATGGCGTTGGGTGTTCAGCATGTGGAACCTTCTGCAGTGACTGCGATGTTACTAATAAAGTTTGCAAAACATGTATAGACAGTTCAAGAATGTCACCAGTAACTAGCACTTTAACTTGTGCATGCAAAGCTGGCCAACTAACAACAGCTACTGGCTGTTCATGCTCTTCAGGCTCTTACTTTGATGGCTCAGCATGCTCTAGTTGTGGTAATTACTGCACTGCATGTTCCGATAACTCAGGAACTTGTACAGCTTGTAAAGATTCTTCTAAAATGGAATTTGATTCAGGAAATCTCAAAAACTGTAAATGCAAAGGAAGCCAGATCTACAGCAGTGCCTTATCCTCTTGTGTTTGTTCTACAGGCTATTTTGATGGCTCAACCTGTCAGAGCTGTTCTTCGCTTTGCTTGACTTGCGATTCAACTAAATGTACCAAATGTCAAGAAAACGCCAATCTTGAAGTTGATTCTCAAAATCCAACCTCTTGTAAATGTATAAGTGGATATAACTGGATTAAGGCAACAAGCACTTGTCAACAATGCCCTGCAGGAACTTATTATGATGGAAGCCAATGTGCCAAATGCGGCACAAACTGTGCTGCTTGTTCTGACTTGACTGGATCTTGTACTGCTTGTAAAGACACAAGAATGACGACAAGTGGAACTGAATGCATTTGCATTGGAAATCAAAAGCAAAGTGGCTCAAGCTGTTATTGCGACTCAGGCAACTACTTTGATGGTTCAAATTGCGTCCAATGCCATGATTTATGTAGCACTTGTTCAGATTTAACTGGCCAATGTTTGACTTGCAATGATCCTTCGAAAATGACATTTGACACAGATAATACCAAATGCAAATGTATTGGAGACCAAATTCTTAAAGATGGCGCTTGCACATGTGCTGATGCTAACAAACAATTTAACGGCCAAGTTTGTTCTGAGTGTGGAACTCTTTGTAACTCTTGTAACGTTCCAGGAAAAATATGTAACATTTGTATTGATTCTGCAAAGATGAGTTCTGTTGGCGGCACAACGACTTGTGCATGCAAAGGAGACCAAATAACAACTGTTGGCGGGTGTTCTTGTCAAGCAGGATATTTCTTTGATAATACGAAGTGTACTCAGTGTGGAGACTTATGCGCTTCATGTGATGATTTAACAGGGGCTTGCAATACCTGCAAAAATACTTCTACAATGGAAAAGAATCCTAGTGCTCCTACTACTTGTAGATGCAAAGGAACACAACAGTACAATAACGCATTATCTGCTTGTTCTTGTCCGACAGGCTACTTTGATGGTACTACTTGCCAAGCATGCACAGCTCTTTGCTCTGTTTGTGATTCGACCAAATGTACTAAATGCCAAAGCTCTATTGCCAACCTCATAGTTGACTCTCAAGACCCAACAAAATGCTCATGCAAGAGTGGATATAATTGGATAACAGCATCTAGCACTTGCGAACAATGCTCAGTTGGAACTTATTATGATGGAAACAAATGTGCTAACTGTAATACGAACTGTGCAAGCTGTTATGATGGAACTGGCGTTTGCAGATCATGCAAAGACTCAAGAATGTCGATAGATTCAAATGACTCAACTAAATGCTCATGCAAAGGAAATCAAAAACAAAGCGGATCAAGCTGTTATTGTGACTCTGGAAGCTATTTTGATGGCTCAAACTGTGTTCAATGCTCTGATTTATGCAGCACTTGCTCAGATTATACTGGTCAGTGCACAAAATGTAAAAATACTTCTACAATGACAGTCGATTCTGATAATAAGAAATGCAAATGTATTGGTGACCAGACTCTCAAAGATGGTGCTTGTTCATGTGATTCTGGCAAACAATTTAATGGAGTTGGCTGCTCATCATGTGGAATTTTCTGTAGCGATTGTGATGTGGCAAATAACGTTTGCAAAACATGTATAGACAGTTCAAGAATGTCACCAGTAGCCAGTAGTGTAACGTGCTCATGTAAAGCTGGTCAATTAACAACAGCTACTGGATGTTCATGTGCTTCAGGGTCTTATTTCAATGGCTCAACATGCTCTAGCTGTGGACTATATTGTAGTGCATGCTCAGATACTTCAGGAACTTGCACTGCTTGCAAAGACTCTTATCATATGGAAATTGATTCCACCAATCCTAGCAATTGTAAATGTAAAGGATCGCAACAGTATAGCAATACATTGTCAGCTTGCACTTGCCCAACAGGTTATTTCGATGGCTCAACCTGCCAGAGCTGCACTGCTCTTTGTTCTGCTTGCGATTCGACCAAATGCACAATATGTTATAGCACTCCTAATCTTGTTGTTGATTCTCAAAATCCAACAATTTGTTCATGTAAGAGTGGCTTCAACTGGATAGCAGCAACTCAAACTTGTGAGGCATGCCCAGTTTCAAGTTATTATGATGGAAATAAATGTGTTAGCTGTACATCAAACTGTGCTAGATGTTACGATTATACTGGAATTTGTAAAGAATGTAAAGACACTTCAAGAATGACGATAGATGCAAGTGATTCGACTAAATGTTCTTGCAAAGGAAACCAATCATCAAGTGGGTCTACCTGCTACTGCTCATCAGGCTATTATTTCGATGGCTCAAATTGTGTTCAATGCTCAGATTTATGTAGCACCTGCTCGGATTTAACTGGCCTCTGCTTAACCTGTAAGGATACCACTAAAATGGCAATTGACTCCGACAACAAGAAATGCAAATGTATTGGTGATCAGATTCTCAAAGATGGTGCTTGCACATGTGACACTGGCAAACAATTTAACGGTGTTGGATGCTCTTCATGCGGAACCTTCTGTAGTACTTGTGATGTTAGTAATAATGTTTGCAATACATGTATAGATAGTACAAGAATGTCACCAATCGCCAGCACTTTAACCTGTTCATGCAAAGGAACTCAACAATCCTCAATATCTGGCTGTTCATGTCCTTCAGGCTCCTATTTCAATGGCTTAACATGTTCTAGCTGTGGCAATAAATGTGCCACATGTTCAGATATCACTGGCGCTTGTACTTCATGTCAAAATACTGCAACCATGGAACTCAGTGGCAATGACTGCAAATGCAAAGGAACCCAGCTATATAATAGCTATCTATCTTCTTGCTATTGCGCTTCAGGATATTTCGATGGCTCAACTTGCCAAAGCTGTACTTCTCTATGTTCTACCTGCAGCGCTGCTAAATGTTTGTCTTGTCAAAATATCGCTAATCTTGTAGTTGATGCTTCAAATCCAACGATTTGTTCATGTAAGGATGGCTATAATTGGATAACAGCTACTAGTACTTGTGAGCAATGCCCTACTGGGAAATATTATGATGGAAATAAATGTGCTAGCTGCTTTGCAAATTGTGCTAGCTGCTTAAGCGGAACTGGAATTTGTGGCTCTTGTGCAGATCCTTTAAGAATGATATTTAATTCAAATGATTTGACAAGCTGCATTTGCAAAGGAAATCAAAAACTAATTGGATCATCTTGCGGTTGCGATTCTGGCTACTACTTTGATGGCTCTAATTGTGTTCAGTGTTCAGCTACTTGCAAGAATTGCTTAGATTATACGGGCGAATGTCAGACTTGCACTGATCCAACTAAAATGATAAAAGACGTATCAAACATCAAAAACTGCAAATGCATTGGCGATCAAACTCTTAATTCCAATAACTTATGTCAATGTGATTCTGGCAAGACCTTCAATGGCGCTGTCTGCTCTGTTTGCAGTTCTCTCTGCAGCGTTTGCTCTGGAACTTCCTGCTCGTCTTGCATAGATTCAGTCAGAATGGAACCTGTCCCCAACTCTCTCACTTGTCAATGCAAAGGAACCCAGACTCTAAATATAGGCACTTGTTCTTGTCCTAGTACTTCTTATTTCACCGGTACCACCTGTGCTGCTTGTGGTGATTTATGTGCTGCATGTGATGACACCACAGGAAAATGCAATACATGTGTGAATACTATCACTATGGAGACAAAAGGTGACGATCCAACATCTTGCAAATGTAAAGGAAATCAGATATTAAACAGTTTAACGAAATCTTGCTATTGTGCTTCTGGCTATTTCGATGGGTCAATGTGCCAGAGCTGTACTGCTCTTTGTTCGACTTGTAATGCAGTTAAGTGTTTAAGCTGTTTGAGCATAGCAAATATTGATGTGGATCAAAACGATCCAACTGTGTGTTCATGTAAAGCAGGATTTAATTGGATAACAGCTACTAGTACTTGTGAAAAATGTGTGGTTGGAAGTTATTATGATGGAAATAAATGTGCTAGCTGTTCTACGAACTGTGCAAGCTGTTATAATGGAAATGGAGTATGCGCTGCGTGTGTGGATTCTTCGAGAATGACTTTTAATCCACAAGACTTAACAAGTTGTATGTGCAAAGGAAACCAAAAGATAAATGGATCAACCTGCTATTGCGACTCAGGGTATTACTTTGATGGTTCTAATTGCGTCCAATGCTCTAGCTTATGTAGCACCTGCTCCGACTACACAGGCCAATGTTCAGCATGTAAAGATTCTTCAACAATGACCATCGATTCAGACAAAAAGAGCTGTAAATGTATTGGCGACCAAGTTCTGAATAACGGTGCTTGCACATGTGCTGATGGCAAGAAATTCAACGGCGCTGTATGCTCTTCATGCGGAAACTTCTGTAGTACTTGTAGTGTTTCTGCCAATGTCTGCAATACATGTATAGACACTGTGAGAATGGCACCAGTTTCTGGGTCGATGACTTGTTCATGCAAAGGAACACAACAAACAACAGCGACAGGCTGCAGCTGTTCTACAGGATCGTACTTTGACTCAAACACGTGTACTGCCTGTGGAAGCTTATGTGCTGACTGCAGCGATTCAACTGGAAAATGCAATGCATGTGTAAATATGATAACTATGCAATTAAGCAGTGACTCAAAGAGTTGTCAATGTAAAGGAACTCAGCAATTAAACAGCGCTACATCTACTTGTTACTGTGCATCAGGCTACTTTGACGGGACAACGTGTCAGAGTTGCTCTACTCTTTGCTCTACTTGTACTTCAGTGAAATGCCTTACTTGTCAAGGAATTGCCAATCTTGAAATTGACCTAAATAATCCAACGACTTGTGCCTGCAAAGCTGGATATAAATGGATAGTGGCAACAAATACTTGTGAACAATGTGCGACTGGAACTTACTATGACGGAACTCAATGTAAGAGCTGCTCTACAAACTGTGTAAGCTGTTTTGATGGAACTGGAAAATGTGCAGCATGTAAAGATTCTTTAAGAATGACAGCAAACCCACAAGATTTGACCAGTTGTATTTGCAAAGGAAACCAAAAGGCAGATGCATCAGGCTGCTATTGTGATAGTGGCTACTACTTTGACGGTACAAATTGCTCTCAATGCTCCAGCTTGTGTAGCACTTGTTCAGACTACACTGGATTCTGTACATCATGTATTGATTCTACTAAAATGGCAGTTGATACAGATAATAAAGCTTGCAAATGTTTAGGTGACCAATATAACGACAATGGTTCATGCAAATGCACTGGCAGCAAACAATTCAATGGCGAAATATGTTCTGACTGTGGAAATTTCTGTAAAACTTGTAATGTTGGCACAAATTCATGTAACGCTTGTATATCAGACAGAATGACACCAGTGGCAGGCACTACTACATGTAAATGTACTGATGCTAGTATGATATCAACAGCTACTAGTTGCTCTTGTCCTGCAGGCAGTTACTATAAAGGCCCTAATTGTAATTCGTGTGGAGATTTGTGTAAATCATGTGATGATAGTACTGGAAAATGCAATGCATGTTTGAATTCTGTGACTATGGAATATAGCAGTGATCTATTGTCTTGTAAGTGTAAAGGAACTCAGCAAAAGAACTCACAAAATAATTCATGCTCCTGCACATCTGGCTATTTTGACGGAAACACTTGCCAAAGCTGTTCTTCTCTTTGCTCTACTTGTGATTCAATGAAATGTATTACTTGCCAAGGTATTGCAAATCTGGAAGTTGATGCACAAAATCCAACAGATTGTAAGTGTAAACAAGGGTATAATTGGATAGTATCAAGCAATACTTGTGAGCAATGTTCATCTGGGTCTTATTATGATGGAAGCAAATGTTCTAGCTGCTCATCAAACTGTGTAAGCTGTTTCGATGGAAAAGGATTGTGTGGAACATGCAAAGATACTTTAAGAATGAAGATAAATTCAGGTGATTTAATGAGCTGTATTTGCAAAGGAAGCCAAAAGCTAAATGGGTCATCATGCTCCTGTGACGCCGGTTATTACTTTGATGGCTCTGACTGTGTGAAATGTTCAGACTTATGCAAAACCTGCTCAGATTTCACAGGTGAATGTCAGACTTGTCTTGATTCAACCACAATGGTAAAAGACACGAACGTTAAAAACTGCAAATGTATCGGCGACCAAATAGTTTCTAATAAAGCATGCACTTGCTCAGGAACTAAGAAATTCAATGGCTCTTCATGCAGCGATTGCGGCTGGTTCTGTAGCTCATGTAATGTTTCTACTAATACTTGTAATACTTGTGTTGATACTAAAAAGATGAGCCCAGTTAGCAATAGCCTTACTTGCAAATGTAAAGGAAGCCAAACGGAAACCAATGGTACTTGCACATGTGCCTCAGGCTCTTACTTTGATAATACCACCTGTTCTTCATGCAAAACTCTATGCGCAGCATGTGATGACTATACTGGAACCTGCAATACTTGTAAAGACCCAACCAGAATGCAACAAGACACTGATAAAATGAGCTGCAAGTGTAAGGGAACCCAAAAGCTTGAAGCTTCAACCTCTACCTGTTATTGCCCTTCAGGCTCATATTTCGATGGAAATACATGTCAGCCATGTGGAGACCGATGCGCTACATGTGAAGATACTACAGGAAAATGCAAGACTTGTCTTGACCCTACAAGAATGGATCTTACTGCTAATACTTGTACATGCAAAGGTGATCAGCAATCTACTTCAACCTCATGCTCTTGCTTAACACAGCAATACTTCGATGGACAGACATGCCAAAATTGTGGAGCAAACTGCTTAGCTTGTAAAGACACAACTGGTGAATGCACTTCTTGTAATTCTAACTATTCTCTTGAACAAAAAGCCACTCCATTAGCATGCACCTGCCCTGTAAAGACATATGACAACGGAACAAATTGTATTCCTTGTGGAACTATGTGCGCTTCATGCATCACTGGAGGCATTTGTTCGTCTTGCAACGATATTACAGTACAAGAACTCACAGCTGATGAAAAAAGCTGTAAATGCAAAGCCAAGACTTATTATGACGGCACTACTTGTCAGGCTTGCGGAAACTATTGTTCTGTATGTGATGCCACTAAATGTACCCAATGTATTGATGCGAATATGAATAACAATGCAATTAACGCTAAAAACTGTGAGTGCAAGACTGGAATGTACTATGATTCTGCAGGGACTAAATGCAGCGCTTGCATAAATAATTGCAATGTATGTAGCACTGGGTCGAATTGTGATAGCTGTGCACAAGGATATTATTTCGATGGATCTGCTTGTAGTGCATCTCCTTGTCCTCCGAATAATTATTATGAAGGTGGTAAATGTAATGTATGTTCGGCTCCTTGTTCGACTTGTTCAAGTTCGACGTTCTGTAATAGTTGTATTTCAGCTGACTTTACGCTTGATTCTAAGGCTGGAACTTGCAACTGTGCTTCAGGGAAATATTATGATTCAACATCCACATCATGCAAGGTCTGTGGACAATACTGTTCAACATGTACTGGAAAAGCTGATTTCTGTGTGACATGTATTGATTCTCAGATGACGCTTAATTCAGCGACAGGTATATGTACATGCCCAGATAAGACATATTTCAATGCAGAAAAATGCCAGAGCTGTATTGATCCTTGTTTATCTTGTACCAGTGCCACATTTTGTTCCAAATGTATTGACGCTACAATGACTTATACAGCAACAACTGGAGTTTGCAAATGTAAGGACTCGACTTATTTCGATTCTACCAGCCACAAGTGTTTGGCTTGTGATCCTACGTGTGCTACCTGTTCTAATTCATCGACGTGTTTGACCTGTAAAGATGCTACAATGTCTCTTAGTGTTGGTGTTTGTACTTGTCCTATTCGTCAGTATTTCGACTCCCAAGCACTCTCTTGCAAGAGTTGTGATGCTACCTGTGGAAAATGCTCTGGATCTTCTTCATCATCTTGCACTGCTTGTAGAGATGCACTTATGACATTGACGAATGGAGTTTGTACTTGTCCAAGCACACACTTTTTCAATACGACCACATTTACTTGTCGTCCTTGCACTGGACCTTGTAAGAGCTGTACTTCTGATACTTTCTGTACCTCTTGTCTTGATACCGCTACTCTTAACGCGAATACAGGTATTTGTACATGTGCTGATGGTCAATACTATAATTCTACCCTTTCTAAATGTTCAACCTGCCCTGGTCTTTGCAATACCTGTTCTTCATTTTCAACCTGCACAAGCTGTGTTGATAAGACAAACCCAGTTTCCAATGGCGTCTGCACATGTTCAAGTGGATACTATGCTTTAGATAAGCAATGCGTTATGTGTCCTTCTCCTTGTTCAACGTGTACTAGTGCCACTGCTTGTACTGGCTGCAAGAAACATGCTACTTTGAATAGCTCTACCAAGAAATGTACCTGCGACAGAGGCTTTGGACTCAATACTACTGACACTTCTGGATATTGTGTGGCTACCTGCAATAAGCTTTGCACGAACTGTGATATTGATAATGCTAACTTATGTTCTACCTGTGTGGCGAACGCTGAGCTCTCAGGAACCACTTGTGCTTGTACTGCCAATTCTGCATATAGCAGCACAACTCAAAACTGTGTCTGCAACAGTGGATATACTTTATCAAACAGCAAATGTGTGCTTTGCAAGAGGTATCTCTCTCCAAGTGATGTAGCATCTGCCGATTTCAGCTCATCTTGGACATCAATTTCAGTCAGTTTCAACACTAAAATCGACACCACTCTTGATCCAAACTGTACTAAAACTTTCACAGCCGCCACAGTCGCCTTGTTCGGAACTAACCCAGTCTGCTCATGGACCGATAAAAAGACACTTAAAATTGCATTAGGCACTGGCTTTTCACTGCGATATAGCACTCTTTATTTGGATGGCACTTATATTGTTAAAGATTCTACTGATCCTTGTACTACCAATTATCAGCCTCTTTCTCTCAGTCCTACGGCCTCCACAAGCCCTGTGCCATCTGCAGTGATCACTGGTGTTTCCAGCTTTACCTTAGGCTGTGGTACCGATAATCTTACCTACACAAGTGAAAAATCTACAGGTGCCTTAGGAGGCAACCTAACTTATTTATGGGCAGTCACTTCTATATCTCCAGCCAATTCCAAGGTATCTGATGCTATCAAAGGAAAAACTACTTCTTCAATCATTATAGGCCGTTCCTTATTCGACTCTTCTACGACTACCACATTGACTGTCAGTTTAACTATCACCAATTTCTTGACCATTTCAAATTCAGCAACATTTACTACCACAATTACTGGCGGAAACGCACTAACAGTCATATTTGACCAAGGTAACACAGTTTCTATGAAATCTTCTACATCGAAAACACTCAAAGCAAAAGTCACTTCTTTGTGTTCCACAACGACCGGCACAATTTCCTGGGTATGGACATATGACAGTGGGCCTACAATAGACTCTGCTTCAATACTTGCCAATGCAAATTCAGATAAGCTGACTATAAATGCGAATGCTTTGACAGCAAGCTCTACTCCATATGTGTTCAAGGCAACTGCTTCGCAGTCCAGCAATGGGGCGACTATTACAGGAAGTTCTACTATTGCAATAACAGTTACCGCTTCACCTTTAAGTATTAGTTTATCTAAGACAAGTGGTGACGTGTCGCCTGATAAAGATTACACTGTTAATGCGCAAAATTCAAAAGATCCGGATGATTCTAATTCATCTTACAAAGACTTTACTTATAAATGGACGTGTGCGAGCAGCTTAGACAATACTGCATGTGTAGGAGCTGATGGAAAAACACCATTAAGTAACGACACAGACTCAGTTCTCACGATTCCTTCTTCACAAATGGTCAAAGGAGCCCAATGGGACCTTACATGTACAATTTCTAAAGACACAAGGACAGCGAAAGCTACAATTTCTCTGAATATTTTAAGCAAAACATCTGAAGTTTCTATTGAAATTGAATATAAATCCCAAAAATACAGCGCAGGCTCTAATATCCAGATTACTGCTCAAGTCACTGCTGCATCTACAGCTACTTTGGTATGGACTGAAAACTCAGGGTCAGGCATTAAAATTTCTCCTAATTACTTATCAACTATGTCTGTGCTTTCCAGTGATTTAACAGCAGGTGCCACTTATACATTTGCCTTAACGATCACTTATAACGGTGTAAGTATAAACGTTGAATATCCAGTTTCCATTAATCTTGGCCCTGATTGCACTGGATCAGCTACTATTTCCCCAACTTCAGGAAAAGCAATCACCGATATATTCAAACTAAGCGTTGATGGCTGTTATGACAAAGATGAAGAAGATTATCCACTATCCTACACCTATCTAGACTATTCTAGCAATAAAGCATACACCTTAGGATATACCACTGAAATCAACTCCTTATCAACTTATCTTTTCCCTAATCTTAATACAATTACTATCCGTGTTTGTGATTACTTGAAGACTTGCGCAGATTTTAAGAAAGATATCACGGTTTCAAGCTTTAGTAGAAGACGTCTAGAGGAAAAGTCATTGATGGATACTTATAAGGAAAGTACACTTGATGTGGATAATGTCCCTGCGACTATTTCTCTGTTTTGCAGCTCAGCAACGATTGATAGTGAGCTATTTGAACTTATGTGGAGTGATTTGCAGAATTATATTGCGAGCAATGAGGTGACTAATGATGTATTGGAAAATGCGTTAGGTGCGACTTATTCAATGACTGGGCAAACAGAACAAATGAGTGCAGCGATGTTCCAGACATATGCAGAGTGGCTTTCTAAGATTATTGTGGATAATCCTTCTCTTGTACCAAGCCAAGATAATATGAATACTATTGTAGCGTTAGCTGACAATTACTTTGCGTATGGAAATTCTACAAATTTCACTGAGTTATCATTAGAAAGCTATATTATCAATATTGATACATTCCTCACATACTGGGAAATAGCTGCCACAAAGGACGACTTGGTAACCCAAGCCGCTATGGACGGATCTCAAAATACAGACACCACTAAGATTTACAAGTACAGAGACTTCCCTACTTCTATGGCCAATCGCAACGTTTCATTCTCCGATGATCGTAAAATTTTAATGCCAACCAATTTCTCCTATACCGACACTGACGTGATGAACATGAAACTTCACTATTTCAACACCTCAAGCGACCATTCTGATCTTGTCATGCTCAGCTTTGCACAGTCAGGTACATATGAAAATCTCAAGCTAGAAACCACAGATGAAGCCTATGTACCATTTTCTACCACTGATTACCCAGTTACCTTAGAAATGCCAATTTCTCAGAATATTCCAGAAGGGTATGAATGGACCTGTCTTTTCTATAACGAAACTGATAAGACCTGGATTCATGATGGCTGTGTCGTCACTGAAGTGAAAAACAGTTCCGTTGTATTTGAAGTGTATCATTTCTCTATGTTCAAGCTTGGACAAGCTTCACCAATATCTCCACCTAATCCATATCCTCAAGAATCCGGACCTTCATGTGGCGATAACTACGCACCTCTTTATATCTTAGTAGTCACCTTGTTTATTTCTATGATTTTGGCTCCAATTATGGTGGTTTATGATAGACTTGAAAAAATAGGAAAAACTATTGAGGAAAATCCTCCATCTTCTCATGCTCCTAGACCGACTGAAAGAGCCTTGATGTCACCTTCTACTGATGGCTTTGAGACTGAACCAAGAAGCACACGGCATTTCTTCCCAGGCGCTCAGCCAAGAGACTCAATTGAACTTGCAGAAGGCGAAGAAATCGTAGAAGAATCTGAACAAAGAAGCTCTGATAATGACAGTAACGAAATTGTGGAATCAGTAAATATTGATTTGACTGAAAACTCATACGCCCAACAACAAGTAGCTGTCGAAACTGAAGTAGAAAAACCTGAAGAAGAAGGCGGAAAAACTGAACTTGCAGAACTTATTGAAGGACATTTAGTATTTGGCTTGGTTTATTTCAGAAGCAACTTTAGTCGCTGGGCAAGATTATTTACTCTTACAACGATCATTATTTTTGAGCTTTTACTTGAAGGACTTTTGCTGTTTGGATTTGAAAACACTGGTTCAGGGTCTTCTGCATCTACAGAAACACTTTTCAGTGACTATGAAGCGAAGTACTTCGGGTATACCATTTTGGCACTTACTATTGCAATTCCTATTGAAATTTTCATGATTGTTGCGTTGAGTATTGATAGAAATAAAGCGCCAGTTTGGACTGCGGCAGCGGTGGCGTTGGGAGTTACGATTATTATTGGGTCGATAATTGGAATTGTGATGCTTAGCTTTGAGTTCTGCTTTGAATGGAGTGGATATTGGGCGATTTGCTTCCTCTATGGAATCTTGATACACGTTTTCGTGTTTGAGACGTTCTATATGATTGTGAGGTACTTTATTTTGCAAATGGTTCCACAGGTGGAAGAAACCAAGACTAAGGCTTAAATAACCTTTTATCAATTAATTTTATGTGGTTAATAAATAATATTTAAATCTTGATGGGTAAATTAGTAAGAATTTATTTTTATATAGTTGATAAATGTAAAGGGAATATTTGAAAAGCGTTTAATTGATAGCTCTTTAAATCTATTTTATAAGGTTTTTATCTTAATTTATTTTAGAAAATACCATAAAATTAAAGCTTAAATCTTTACTTCAAATACATCTTGGATTTTTGCCTAATTCTCGCACTAAGTCTATTTTCATAGTGCCCAATCTCTATAAGTGATTTTTTACTTAAATCAAACTTGAAATATCTCCTAACATACTTATCATAAATGGCTGAAGCATATACTTCTCCTTTGTTATATGAAAAAAATACTCAATTGGGGGTAGGACTTACATTTAATTTTCCGATTTTTGACCAGGAAAAGTAATTCCCAATGTCGCTTTCATAGATGTCGATGAAATGAAATCCAAGCAAATAAAGCCTCATTTCTACTTTTATCAAGAAGCTTAATTTTAATCCAATAGGCTCGAAGCATATTTCAGAAAAAGAGTCAATATCAATTGAATATACCAAAAGATTGCCATCATTCACAGAAATCAAAATTTCCCTATTAAATACTAAACATGAATAAGGATGATTATGATAGGGTTTTAGAGTCAACCAAGCTCATCGTTGAAAATCAAAGTAAGATTCGTTATTCGATCAGATTTTCCAGATTTCACGTCAACCAAAACAATAGAGGGCATTATCGAAATAAATAGCAACCCAGCATCACCATTGTATATAATATGGAAGTATACGAATTTTATAATCTTTTTCAATTATAAACGGTCTGTATCTATGACCTTCATGATAAAATCCAAATAATTCACCGTTTGGGATCCGAGCTATGCATGAAATATTTTTTGGCTTTCATGGTAAATTAATTGCCTTTGCTTTTTCTATTCTTTTTTCAGTATCATAAATAAATATAACAGGTCTCTTATAAATCTTGCCAAAGAGATAAAGAGATGTGATTTGATTATAAGCTTTTGAATATTCTTTATAAGCTTGATTGAGTAATGGACTATAATTATGGATCTCATTTTTATGTCTTGAACAAATTCTTCTGAAATCTTGCTCTATTTCTTGGTTATTATTAATTATCTTATCAATTTCAGATGTTTTATTCTTGAGCTCGCTTAGCCTGTAAAGAAGTATAGCACTATCACATACATTTGAGTCGTTTAAATTTTTAGATTTTGTTATTTTAGAATGTTGCAAATTTGATGAGTTTGAGACTGCTTGTTTTGAAGTTTGAGAAATTTTTTCAGCTACATCATTTATTCTTTCTATTTCAGAACCCAGCTTTCTTAAGGTTTCTTTAATGCTATTTTTGGGATTATAAAGATTTTCTCTAAGAGAAGCCATCAGAATCTGCTTCAGCTTCTCTTTCTTGGATTTTTCTTTGTTGAGATATCCAAGAACTGCATCATTAGTTCCTTCACTGAGCTCTACATAAATAGAATCAAATATGTGGCTTCTACAAGTCAATTTGAGATGATTTGAAATATGAATCTCACAGCAATAAGTTCTTGAGTCTAAACATTGACAAACAAATTTCACTTCGAGGTCACAATTTTGAAAATAGCATATATGAGCCATTATTATTATTTAAAGTAAAGCCCCCAAATTAATTAATATTAGAATAAAATTTGATAGTGCCTGGGAAAGTTATATTATGGGATTGATCATTCAAAATATATATATTTATTAAGCTTATTTTTCCGATATCCTATTGGATATTTTTTCTTATATTGGATTTTCTTTTGATTTTTCAGGGTAGTTTGAATTGAATGCTATCATATCATTCTAGGTAATCAATTATTTCTATAACTCCAGCCCTATTTAAATGAAACAAAAATTCCTATTTTATATCAAAAAAATTATATAAAAAATTGGAATTTTAAAGTAATAGTAATAGTATTGATATGAGCTAAAGGTTGTTGATAGTAAAATTAAAAATTTCATGATTATTTGGGTTTATTGTTTTACCTATTTTTTTTAAAAAAGAGGTGGAAAAGCTAAAATGTAGGGTTTTTTTTCAACTTTACCTATTAAATGTTCATTAAAACATTTAGTACCTTGATTCGATAAATATTTTAAAAAATTTTCATATATATTTTATTAAAATTTTTTCTGACCCTCCAAACTTGAACAATTTTTTTTTGCATCAATTTAAAAATCGAAAGCAAGAATCCGAGAAAACTGCTCTTTAAGTGTTTCATTTATCTCTTTAACATCTTCAAACGATTCTTGATTTTTTGAAACTAAATGTATTATTTCTTGCGACCCTTCTTTCACCTTTGCATTATTTTCTTGTAATTGAGAAAATTTTCGAAGCAATTCAATTTTATCTGTATTTAACGTTTCATTGAAAAATAGTAAGCTTTTATCAGATTTGTCTTGAGAACTTCTATTTGTTTGAAAGGATATTTGATTGTTTATTATAAAATCATATGCTTTAAAAAAGTCTTTCGAAGCTTCTGTCACTTGCCCGATATTATTGAGTAGGCTAGCCCGATAGCAAAGGTATAAAGGAGCATTAGGATTATGCTGAATAATTTTATCAAAACATTCTATAGCTTGATTATCCCTGCACAAATCGTGAAGAGCAATCCCTTTATTTTTGTAAAAATCAAGACAATCATTTCTTAATGCTATCGCTTTATCATAACATTTTACAGCTTCATCATTTCTGCCGAGATCATGAAGAGCATTACCTTTGCAAAAATAAACCCCCGAATTTCGAGGTTCAGATTTGATTACTTTATTATAAAATTGAATTGCTTCATCATTTATTCCCAAATGAGAGAGAGCTTCTCCTTTA
>CATKHM010000035.1:48438-59162 GCA_949751825.1 Blepharisma undulans
TTATAATAATCGTTTGCTTTAACATTAAATTTCAAAAAATAGATAGATTTCTTTTTATAGGAATCCATCCCAAATTTTATTCTTTCATCACAAAATTCTATTTTTTCAAGATTTCGGCCAACTATATAAAGAGATAACCCTTTATTTATATAAATTTCAGAGTGATCAGGACCCATCATAAAGTTTTGGTCATAACATTTTATTTCTTCAATCTTATTTTCTAATTTCTTAATCGCTACATGTTTATTATAATATGCAATCTCTATAAGGATTTTTCGATCTAAATCAAACTTAAAATACTCTCTGACACAATTGAAGTAAATGGTTGATATATAGATTCTTCCTTTACTATATGAACAAAACACTTGATCAGGATCAAAATTTATATTTGATATTCCAATTTTTCTCCAATTGATTAAGCTTCCAATTTCGCTCTCATAAATCGACCCACATCAGCATTCAATCAAATAAAGTCTCTCTTCTGCATAAATCAAGATCATTCTATTATCTACATTAAATTCACAGAGAATTGATGAGAAAGAGTCAGTATCAATTGAATATAACAAAAAATAATTAGAGTCGCCAGCAATCAAAATATTTCTATTAAATATCACACTGCTGTATATATCAATAGCAATAGGCATAGGGGTCAATTTTATTCATCGATTTTCATTTAAATCAAATCTGCTGGAGAGAGTCGAGTGAGGAAAATTGTACCCTCCAAAACAATAGACATTTTTGTTGAAATAGACAGCAGAAATGTACCCATGAGGATTTTTTGATGGCAGTGCACGGATTGTATAGTGTTTATCTATTATAAAAGCATTAAAAGAGGCTGGACGTGTGGAGCAGGTGCAAAAAAGATCACTATTTGGAAGCTGGATAATACATTCTATTTTTTCCAATTTCACATTTTTTAATTGTAATGGGAATTCTAATTTTTCATATTCTTCTCTTTCACTATCAGTGTCATAAGTAAACAATATATTTTTCTTATGTAATTTTCCAATAAGATAAAGAGGTGTGATTTTACAGCAAGTGTTGGAAAATTTTTCATAAATTGCATGAGTTTCTTGATTTGAAGCTTGATGTATTTTTTCAAGTAAAATATTCAATTCTTCTAATTCAGAATCAAGGTTTCTTATACTTTCTTCAATGCAATCTTTTGAGTTATACAGATTTCGCTTAAATGAAACCGATACAATTTTCTTCAATTTCTCTTTTTTAGAGATTTCTTTTTCAAAAAACCTAATTATCTCCTCTTTATTACCTTCGCAATGCTCTACAAAAATAGAATCAGGGCGGTGAGCTCTGAATGACACACTTATATGCTGCTCTAGATGATGCTCACAAATATAAGTATGTGGTAACAAACATTTACATACATATTGAACTTCAAGCTCACAGTCTATATTAAAGCATTGATATTTCATTATTTTTTGTATATTTATTAAACCCTATAATGAGACCTTCTTTTTTATAAGTAATTAATTCATGATTATCATAAAGAATTTTATTTTGAAAAGTGTTATCTGGAGTTAATCTTTCTAAATAATTAAAAAAATTGAAATTGAAAATTAAGTGTGAAGAATATCGAATGCTATATACAGCAAGTGATAAAAAAACGAATTGTTTTGGACTGAACTAAGAAAAATACTTTATGCTATTTAATAACTTTATTTAAGGCTAATTAAATTTTCCATATAAAATTGCAGGCAATGAAGACAGAACTGTGAACCATTTTTCTATATGCAGATAAGTATTACCTTCTACGTCACCATTTTAATTGGTATTAATATCTTAAATTCTCAAGCAGCTCATAAAATATAATAATTTGATTATTAATGCAACAATTATATTCCATAATTTTTCAACTTATATGAAACATTAATTCAAACGTCTGAAGTAAAAGAACACAAAATAAAAATAATAAACTTTACTCCAAATATCAAATATAAATAAAATTCACCTATTCATGCTCGAAAATATAATAAAAGCTTATTATTTACATTTATTTTTAACGAAACTCCTGCGGCTTTTTCTAAGAATTTCCATTTTAAAGTCATAATAATTAATGAGTTACAAATTAGTGAAAATTAAAGAATAAGATCATTAATACGCAAAAATTAGTCTTATTAAGGTTCTAATTGCCATATAAATTCTATGGAGAATATAAAAATAAATGTCTACTTTCAAACATTTGTTTGCGTTCTTTATGTTATGGCGACTTATTGTTGCTGATGATTTCATGCCTTATGCAAGATATATAATGACATCAGAATATCTCACAAGCAGTGGGAAAGAAATAAAAGACTCAATTGGAAAAGGCAAAAATCTTTATGAAATTAATGGTGGTCTTATCCCAGCCCAATGTGCATATACCGAGGTAAATGGAGATTACAGTATCAGGATAATTGGAGATATCAGAGACTTTGTCACTAGCTCTACTACAGAAATAGCTGTGGCTCTTTGGTATTATAATGAAGATTATCTGATAGGAGGAAAACCATTTATCTTTTTTGAATCTCTTAGCCAACTCAACAATGGCTACCAAATAGAAGTAAATTATGAAAAATTTGATGTTTCCTATGTAAATTTACAAGGAAAACACAATAGCAAATACGACTTTTCGTTCAAAATTCCTTGTAAATTATATTTAGATTATTGGAATCTCTTCACATTCCACTGAACCCAATGACAAAATACTGTTACATGGTCAATCTATACACAAGAATTCGCCATGAGATTAACAGCTGAAAATCCTTTTTACAAAATCCCTAGCTTTTTCAGTCTCGGATACAATACTTTTGGTTACTTTTACGAGGCACAAATTATAAAAAGTGCACTTGTTAAAGAATATGGACTTCATCATGACGAATATTCAATCACGTTGATTGACGACAACAGGAATAAAAAAGCTGGTGCTTATAATACTCATACAGGGCTCTGCTACTTAAGACATCCTGAAATGGGATGTTTGGGCTTGGTATGTTGCGAGACTTCAGACTACTGTGACAACTCTGAAGTTTATGGAAACTGTAAGGAATGCTGTGGCTTGCATTCTGATCTTGGTAATTAATAAGCTAATATATTTGCTTTTAGCAATTTTTCTTACCTTTCAAGATGGATTCATTTTAATAATTCTTTCAAAATTGAAATTTATAAGCGAAAAGCGATTATTTATATATATTTTTATTCACTGTATAAATCAGCCATATAAGTGATACAGAAGTATTTTATCAAAGCATAAGTGATTTTTATATGCGCCATTTTCATGAATAGAAATTTTGAGTTTTAACTGATACAAAATTTTCATAGTTTAAAAGAAAAAACAACCAAAATTTAAATTCCCATGGTTTATACTAAATGCCTGTCAGATATTCAGCAACATCATGAAGATTTTTTGAATAATATGTAAGCTATCAATTTTAATTGAGAAAAAAATAAAGCTATAACGGGAAAATATTTAAATTATATTAAATATGTTGATTTAAGCCACCAAGCTTTATTAAGATAATAAAAGGTGTTTAGATACAGAAATGAAGCCATTTTATATTCTTCGTATAAAAGAGCCTTACACGTCACCATTTTGCTTGGCGATAAAATCTTATTTGATCAAAAATACAGGAAAGCCTATATCAGACTGCTAAAATTTTCTTCAATTGCTTATTTGATACACTTAATATTTATTTTAATTAATCCAATAAGCCTATTCAAAATAAACTTTTTTTTAATTTATTCAAACATCAAATCTAAATTAGACTTGCTTGTTTATGCTTGAAATTCTTCCATAAGCTTTCTATTTATTCAAATTATCGACGAAACTTATGCAATTGTATACTGAGTATTCCATTTTTAAAATATAATGGAGAGAAATATCAAATTATTATTCAAAATCTGTTGCTACCTTATTATTTATCCACGTAATAATTATTTTGCTATTAAATTTAATATTAAAAACAAGCATAATAAATCCTCGTACTATGTCGAATATAAAAATAAATGGCGAATCAAAAACTTTTATGTGCCTTCCTAGCGCTTTTTTGCCTGATCCTAGCTGATGAATTCACGCCTTATGCTCGCTACATCATGACATCAAAATACCTTACAGATGATGGCAAGCAAATCAAAGATTCCATCGGAGAAGGAAAAAACATGTATGAACTCAACGGCGGCCTGATACCCGCTCAATGTCCATATACCAAAGTAACAGCTGATAATGGTATCAGGCTTATTGGAGATCTCAGAGACTTTGTATCATTTTTTACAACAGATATAACTGTTTCTATATGGTATTATAATAAAGATTTCAATAAAGGCGGAAAGCCGTTTGCCTTTTTAGATTCTCTTAGCCAACCTAATGATGGCTACCAAATAGCTGTAGAATACAACAAACTCAAAGCCTCCTATAAAAATTTCCACGGAGTCCACAGTAAAAAATACGATTTTTCTTTTCCTGAACCTTGTAATTTTTATATAGCTTTTTGGAACCTTTTTACTTTCCACTGGAGTGATGACAAAGGAGTTGTTACTTGGTCAATTCATACGCAAGAATTCACCAAAAAAATCACAGCTGATGATCCTTGGTATGAATTACCGAACTTTTTCAGTCTTGGGTATAAAACGTTTGGGTACTTTTATGAGGCCCAAGTTGTAAAAAGTGCATTCAGCATTTATGATAAATTTTATCAGGATTATGCGATTACTCTGATTGATGATAAAGGAAATGAAATGGCTGGAGCAATTAATACTCATAGAGGACTTTGCTATTTGAGACATCCTGAAATGGGGTGTTTAAGTGATAGGTGTTGTCAAGGCGGTGAGGACTGTGAGATATATGAAGAATATGGCAATTGCAAAGAATGCAGTAGTTTGGTTTTTTATGCAAGAAATAAATAAGCTAAGCTATTTTATATAGAAATATAATATTTATCAACTCTAATATATAAACTTTTGATAATCAAGCTTTTATTTTTCTATAGTCTATCCTTTTTATTTAATTTTTAACTTCTTTTATTTTTCAAATATATATTTGAAAATAATCCATATTTAAAATTATTAATTAAATGTGAGAATCAGCCATTTCTGATAGATCTGGAAGAAAATAGTACAATTTTTAAATTTATCAAAAATTTCTAGTCTGATTCTTTTTTATATTCAACCCGAATTGTAATATTATAATAATGAGCTGACTATGCAATTAATGATAATTAATTATATTTTATCTTATTACTGCATAGATCTTAGCAGTTTCATTTTTTTAACTTTTAATATCTTCTTTCTAATTTCTTGTTTTTCTTTAATTTTCTTAATTTTTCTGATCTTTATGTAATCAATTGTGCTTTTAATAATTTTTGAAAGCTGAGCTTTAGCGCTTTCTTTTAATTCCTCAAACTCTTGCATTTCTGAACCAAAAAATCTATTGCTATCTTGCATTTTTGAAAATTTTTCAAGCATTTCAATATAATCTTGATTTATGGCATCGTTAATGAATTTAGAATTATTTGTAATAGTGTCTAAATGAGTAATATTTTTGAAATAACGTTTGGAATTTTTTTTCATATAATTATATGCGGAGTTAAAATCTTGGATTGCTTCTAGTTCTCGTCCTATCTCATTAAGTATTGAAGCTCGATAGCATAGTAATAAAGGGTTATCAGGTAAAGATTTTACTGCAGTGCTATAACATTCTAACGCTTCCAGATTTCTTCCTAAGCGTAAAAGAACTTCTCCTTTATTATAGTGAAATGTAGTATAATAAGCATCAATTTTTATGGCTTCACTATAGCACTCAATTGCATTGTCATCTTTTCTTAAATCAGTAAGAGCATCACCTTTATTAAAGTATGCAAAAGCCCTGATAATATCAAAATTAGTTCATTCATCACTTTCATCATCCATCCCTTTCATTTCTTTCTCAAGATAAGGATATAACACATTGCCAAAATACTTAATATCTTTCTCAGATCGCTTGACGATTACATCATCAAAACATGCTATTGCTTCTTCTATTCTCCCTAAGTCATAAAATGCGCATCCTTTCAAATAGTAAGTCTCAGCATTTCTAGAGTTGAGTTCGCATGATTTATTATAACAATCTATTGCTTCATCATTTCTGTCTAGATTATAAAGAAAATATCCTTTTTTATTGTATAAATTGTCAGCACATTTTGGTTTCCTTCTTATTCTTTCATCACAATATTTTATTTCTTCAAGCATTTTGCCTACTTCAAATAGAGAAAATCCTTTGTTAAAATAATCTATAGCATGATTATTATCCAGTTCATAGTGTTTATTATTACAATCTATTGATTCGAATTTGTTATTTCATTTCTTGATAGCTGTACGCTGATTATAGTAGGCAACTTCAATAATTGCCTTTTGTTCTATATTAAATGCAAAATATTTTCTCGCAGGATCGTCATAATAAATAGCTGCTATATAAAATTCTGATTTATTATATGAGCAATACACGAAGTCAGGCAAAAACCTGAGCCTTGAATTCCCAATTTGCTCCCATTCCATACAATTGTTAATTTTACTTTCATAGATAGGCCCATTATCGAATATGATCAAGTAGAGTCTCTGCCCTCCATTAATTAGCACTGATCTTTTATGTTTTTTGAATTTGTAATGAATCTCTGAAAAAGAGTTGATATCAATAGAATATAGAAAAATACTCCCTAAGGCTCCAGAAATCAAAATATTCCTATTGAAAGTTGCGCAATGATAGATACCAAAAGTTTTGCATGAAGCTAAACGAATCCATATTCTTTTTTCACAATCAAATCTGCTGCATTTAATTAAAGTTTGATAATTATTATACTCATCTTCTCCAAAGCAATAAATATTTTTGTTTAAATAAAGAGCAATAGAACATTTGTGGGGCATATAAGGAAGGTCTCGGAATTTGTAATTTTTATCAATTATAATGGCTTCGGAAAGATCCTCATCTCCCATTATACAAAAAAGTTCACCATTTGGGATTAGAACAATGCATGTAATTGTGTAGTCATTTAAATAAAAATCGAGTTCTATTTTTTCTTCTCTTTGGCTTTCAATGTCATAAATGAATAAACTAGCTAGATTTCTTATTTTATCTTCATTAATCAAATAAAGAAGTGTGTTCTGGTAAGTGTTGAGGTAATCTTCATAAGCCAAGTTAAGCAATGGCAGAGAATTATAATTTTTATTTATTTGAGAATTTTTCCAACAATCTTGTGGGTTTTCGTTATTCAAAATCTCAGGAATTTTTGGAGTTTCAATCAAATTGTTTAAAATAGGGATTTCTTGCTTTGAAGTGCATGAGATCTTTTCGATAGAGTTATTTATTGTTTCTATATCTGAATTAAGCCTTTTTAAATTTTCTTGAATTTCAACTGCGTAAAGGTTTTGTTTAATATAATCTAAAACGATCTTCTTTAATTTTTCTTTCTTATATTTTTCTTTTTCAAGAAATCTAAGATTTTCATCTTTTGTTGATAAGGAAGAATGCGCAGAAATGCAATCAAATGAATGAAGTTGGGATTTTACTGATAGATGCTCTCCAATGTGCATATCACAGCTATATAGTCCATTGCTTATACAATTGCATATATATTCAATATCGAGCTCGCAGTTAGGCTTAAAACATTTATGCTCCATTAATATTTATTTAGGCCCCCAAATAAGTTTAATTTAATCCTAATAAAAATTCAAAAATGTTATCAATGTAATAATTAAATAAAGATAATAAATCTTTTTCTTTTTGATAATTATTTCATAGCAAATTTTCGTCTAAAAGCTCAATTTACTATTTTAGATAATTCTGACCATGGTTGATTCCTTCCAAATGACCCATAGCATATATGAGGTACATTTATTTTTTGTGTAAAGAAGGTTTAATGAATGGCAAAAAAATTTTTATGGGATAGTGATCATTATTGAATATTTCTTTATGGGAAATTTTTCTATCTTTTAAGATATTGAAAAATAAATATCTCCTATGCTTAAGTTTTATTAGATAGGCTGGATATATTTTTATTGGTTGATAAAATTTGCATAATTACGACATTCGTCGATGTAAACAGCATATGAGATTGACACTTGGCCTAGGATAGACTCAGGAAGTTATATGGGAGTTTGCAGTTTTACCCCTAAATGCAAAATTGTCTAAGAAGGACAAAACAAATTTTCAGCTTATAAATATAAATTTATACATTCAATTATAAACAAGTAAGATATTTGTTGCTGAGCCATTTTTGAATTGAGTATACTCGAATTTTCTAAATAAACTCAAGATTCTTTGTAATTTTTTAATTTATTTCGAACGATATCTATTTCTTTACTTTTAAATGCTTAATACAATCTTATTATAATAAATTCATCATCTATTCATCTAAATAATCTTAAAGTTATCTAAATTCTTGAATAGGCACTTCTCTATTCCACAAATCCTGCAAATAGTCATAAAGATTGCTTGACAACGAAATCTTATAAGGTGTCGGATTAATAGCTCTCGTAATGTCATTTCTCATCGCCTCAATCTGCTGTTGCAATCTTTCCCTACTCTCACTCAAACTTGGCAAATTTTCTACCAATCTTCCATCCCATATCAACTTATGCAATTTTTCTACCTTGCTAGGTACCACAAACATTCTTTTTCTTTCATCAAATGGATGTCTTACCAGCATTCTTGTCCCTACCTGTGGATCGGCTTCATCACTCATCAGCAATACATCACAAATGGCTTCTCCTGATTCTCCAAATAGCCTAAAAGCATTTTTCTGGCATGGAATAGTAATTTTATCCTTTTCATTGGACAATTTTATTCTAGGATGTCCTCTGATTTCTACTAGCTTATAGACCATCCCAAGGGCAGGCTGAGACTGACAAGTCACTAAATTAGTTCCTACCCCAAATACGTCTATTTGATGCTTTTGGTCATTCAAAGCATGAATAACAGTTTCATTTATATCATTGCTTGCCACGATTTTCAAGTTTTCAAAAGGAACATTGAATTTTTGGCTGGTTTCTTTAAACAAGGCACGGGCTTGTATTGATAAATATGCTAAATCTCCTGAATCCAGTCTAATTCCTATTGGTTTGTGGCCAATTTTATATAACGCAAGTGCTACACACAAGAAATTAGGGATTCCTGAATTTAAAGTATCATAAGTATCAACTAAAGCAAGAAAACCATTAGGAAAAGCTTTTGCATATGACGCAAATGCAGTTAATTCCCCATCATTTGTAGAGAAACCGCATTCACGACGATAATCCAAAGACATCTGTAAAATATCTTGTCCATCTATCAGT
This sequence comes from Blepharisma undulans, assembly GCA_949751825.1. NCBI lineage: Eukaryota > Ciliophora > Heterotrichea > Heterotrichida > Blepharismidae > Blepharisma > Blepharisma undulans. Next base: position 57,736 of record CATKHM010000035.1, read on the forward strand.
CTATCCTTGAAATCGGCATAATCCACATATGACGTAATATAAGAATGGGCATGAGTCCCAGATACTGGAATTCCATGCAGCATCCCTGCAAGTGCATTACTTGTGCTATCAAAACCTCCTAAATAGCTATATTTGCTTGCTGTCATTGCTCCATCAGGTCCTTGGGCTCTTCTAAGCCCGAATTCTAACATAACCTTATCTCTTCCGGCAGCTTTTCTGAATCTTGCTGCATTTGTTGTTATTAAAGAAGCGTAATTGCATAAAACTAACATGGTGGTTTCACAGAGCTGGGCAATTGCTAATGGTCCTTCTATTCTTAATAAATTTATTCTGGGAAAAACTAACGTGCCTTCTGGGATTGCGTATACTTTTAGTTGACTGGCATCTATTGTGAGAAGCCAATCAAAAAATTCAGACTCTGCGTGGGGAATTAGGGTACGAATATAGCTGACTTCTTCTTGGCTAAACCTAAAATTCTCGAGGAATTCGATTACTTCAGAAAGTCCAGCGAATACGGTGTACTCGCCCTTGAATGGGCATTTTCTGAAAAATGCGTCGAAGACTGCGTGGTCCATGTGATGCCCGTTTTTTCAGTAAGCGTAACACATTGTGATTTGGTATAAATCGGTGAGAAGTGGACGAATATATTGGTTGTGAGGTCTCTCCATTTTATAACTCTTCTATTCTTTTTTGATAAATGGATTCTGATACTTAAGCGAATTTTAACAGAAAATTATAAAACTAGGAGACAAAGTAGGAAAATTATCAAATATTAATATTATTTATACAATTCTTAATTATTAAGCCAATTTTCCTCTATTGAAATGGCATTGCTGATTTAAGTTTAAAATAATTTAGTAAACAACCAATAAAATCAAGAATTACCATATACTTAATTTTTCCATAAAATTTGCAAAAATATATATTGATTTTTTTCTAAAATGATATCGAATTTAATTTCATAAATGGCAATAAAGATTGTCTTACTTACGCTTGCAGCATTTACTTGTTTTGCATTAGACTCCGAAACTTCACAATTTCTAAAAGAAGATGCATGCATGAATTTATTGGAAAACATGATTAGGGTAGAGCGAGCAAAATTTGATGAAATTTTCAATCTTCGGCCAAATTTAAGAAAAAAAGAGCTTCGAGAAAAGCTTACTGAAAACGCATTTAGTTTTTGCACAAAGCAAATCACTGAAATGGAAGCTGATGAAATTCTGAAAGCAAGATCAAATAAATTAGTGCCTTATTTTCGTCTTTTACCTTTGAATATAGATAGCATTCATCATCCGGAAGATTTAGCATTGGATCCAGGATGGCCGAAACACAGGCGAGAGATCAAGAAAAGATTAAGCAGAATGCGAAGAAATAGAATGCAAAATCCAAGCGATCTTTAAAATAACCAAAAGATATAATAAAAATTA
>CATKHM010000036.1:0-66827 GCA_949751825.1 Blepharisma undulans
ATTTCAGAAAAATACATAAAGCCAGAGGAGACTCATGAGGTAAGAAGTGTGAAAGAGTTTAGAAGTATAGCGTAATAGGTTTTGTTAACATATAAATTATTGCAGATTTGGGATTAATGGCCGCTATATTAAGGCTTACGTATTTCTGACGAGAGATAAGTTGTCACCTTTAAGCATGATTCTTCCGATAGGTTTTCTGATGTTTCTTTTGACTGAAACTTCGAATGCATCGTCTAGGACTAAATTCATATATTCATCAAAACCAATTATTTTTCCTTCAATGCGAAGATCTGTGTTTTCATATAGTCAAATTTGTACAGTGGCTCCATTTCGTAAAAAACCAAAGAGAAGACCCTATATAAAGTTTACCAATGGTTTTATCATGTTTTGCATCTTCTTGTTCACTCTTGGTAATTCCATATAAAAAATTTTAATATTTTTGGATTTTTATATATTTTGTTTAAAAATAAGTAAGAAATAGTTTGATAATTTTTTATAATTTATATAGACTTTTTATTAAATTATATGCTTTCTTTATGATTTTTTCTTAAATTTTTGTGAACTATCTAAATTCCAAAAATCTTCCCAAAATAAGTCAAAAACTCTAGAAAAACACTTCACTGACCTAATTCCTTTATTTTAAAAATAATCCATTAATTGGGGTCTAACCTGATCTGATATAACAGAAATCCTCATCTTCTATTATCTCATCACATAATTTAATAATAAAAAATAATGGTGAAGCTCGAAAACTACAGCGGATTAACCAAGAAACAAGAAGATTTACTCAGCAAACACTACTGTTATGGCAGTTTTGCCCTCTTAAACATCAACCTTTCCCAGCCTGACTTCGTTTTCCACACCCGCGCCGCCGCCAAGCACCCTAACACCCTAGTCCCAATTCTCGCTTCATCCTGGCTCCAAATTCGCAACAACAGCCTCTCCTTAAAATCAAAACTCCGCACAGACGGTCTAACTCACTTTATTTTCGAAATGTCTCCAAAATCCATCATAGAAAACACCAAACTTAAAGCAGAATGGAAAGTTTCTCAAGTAAAAGGTGTCCAAAACGCAGAACCAAGTGCCACTCTTGAATATTCCCACCCTTCTGCCAAGGCAAAATTGACGTTTGTTGAAAACCCACTTCAGTTGAAAGGAAATTTGACCATTGGGAAGCCACAATATGGACTTGGACTTGATGGGAAATTTGATTTGACGACTCAAAAACTGTCTGGGTATAATTTAGCATTATGGTTTTTCAGAAAACACTCAAAAATTGTCTTAAAACACGTAGGAACTAATGCAGAAGAACTTGCCCTTGGGAATATAGAGCTTTCTTATTATCAGAAATTGAGTAATTTGGCGCATTTTGGCTCAAAAGTGACTACAAAATTGGCAGGAGGCGATACAAGCATTGAATTTGGAGGGGATTATAAGTATGACGAAAATACGCTATTGAAAGGAAAATTGAATACTGAAGGAAAGCTTGGGTTAGCGATGTCAAGACAGCTGAATAAGGCTTTGACATTTACAGTTGGGTCTGAAATTGATACCAAAGAAGTGGCTGCCAATAGATTCCATGACTATAAGCTTGGCTTCCGTTTGGATTTTAATAACTAAAAATACTTAAAATTTATTAATTATACTAAAATATATGTAAAAATATTAATTCTGCTATAAAAATACTTGAAAATAATATAAAAATACTTAATTATGCTTAAAAATACTTAAAAATAATTACTTAACGCTCTGTTTGTATTGATTTCCACCTCTCGTCTTCTCGTCTTTTATATCTTTCTGAGTCAAAATCGACACTTCTATGATCTCTTATTGTTTTGGCACCGTCGTCAATTCCTAGATAGTAATATGGGTCGCATTTTTTTAGCAAGTTTTCATCCCGAACTAAAAATTTTTCGACGAGTTCTTCTCTTAACACCCTGTGTGAAAAAGTTCTATATGTTTCAAAACCTTGTGGTGGCTCTTCATCAGTTTTATATCTGGGCATTTCTTCAAGCTCTTTTATTTTTTGCTTGAGTCTGATGTTTTCGTCTTTGACTTCTTTGAATTGATTTGCCCAAAAATCGTTAATTTTTCTCAATCTTTCGCTTTCTTCTGCCTGATACGCTTGCAGTTTTTCTACCTGTGTTTTCAAATACATCTCATCATCTGTCCTCCCTATCAACCCTGGATCAATATACGTCTCCTTATTCAAAGCCAGCTTCGAAACCTCAAATTTCTGCATCATTTTAAGCGTATCCATATCCAAATCTGTCTGAGTCGGTTTATTCTGTGCATATTCCCCTTCTGTCTGTACCGATTTCTGCAAAACCTGCTTAATTTCTGTCTGTGTAAACGCCCCTTGTACCGAAAACTCATTTGTTTGTGTAGATTTACTGATATTCCATATATTGGCAAGATTTTGGTTCATGACTATTTCTGGCTCTTCTTTTATTTGTTGTAATTCTGGATCTCTCACAATAATAATTTTATCAGAATTTTCTTTATTTTCTTCCCTAATAATTTCTACGTTTTTTGTTTTAAAAATATCAGGAGGCGCCGTATGGACAATTTTTGGGTTCGGAGAAGACTGAAACCCAAGAAAAGCAGGAATTGTTTGCATAGAAGGGGTAGAATCTTCAAGAGGGTCTGGAGGTTTTAATTCAAGCGGTTTTGGCTCTTTAAAAGTAGGAGAGCCTACTGGTTCTACATATATTTCTTCTTCAATTTCTATGTTTTCTTCAATTTCTTCACCATCTGCATGAGAAATGACAACTTCTGGTTTTTTGAAAACATTTTTGGGAGGGGAATGGATTTTTGTTCATTCGAAATCTTTTAGTTTGGATTTTATTTGGGATAAATCGTATAAAATAAGGGTTTTTGGGAGAGCAATAGTACGTGGTTCACCTTTTCTGGACCTATACATTCTTTCAAATGACCGTTGAAATTCGATTTTTCATTTGGGGATTTCTTCATTTAGCCAAGAAAGTTCACTGAGATCGCCGTTTTCTATTTGTTTGCCGACCCAGCAATGCTGGATTATTTTGGCTGTATAGGTGAGGAGTTGGACTGCGTTTAAATCAGCGTATTCTACGATTCCGGCCATGACTGGATTGGATACATATGGAGCTAATAGTTTTAATATTAATAAACCATTTAATTCGTTTCAATAATCCTCAGTTCCTTTTATTTCTGTAATAATATTGCAGACTTCACATATAAATTTTGATAAATAAGGAGATAAAGAATGCATGTTTTCCAAAGTATATTTGAAAAAAGAAATTAATTCAACTATATAGGTTTTGTATTGGGGAGATTTTATGATTGCTCTGGTATCTGAGGTTTTTAAGAGATTTACTAAGGCACGGACACATGCACCTACGATGCTTTCTATAAAGGTAGCTGCGTGCATTGTGACGAAAACTTGTGGGAAAATGGCAAGTTTATCACTTCCTATGTTACGGAAGACTAAATTTTTGTTGTTTTCTTCGGTAAGCATAGATACTAAATATTGCCTAGTTATATTTATCAAAATCTGCCATCCCTCCGCATTCGTATAATTCAAAATCTGATGCCTATACGGTTCCTTATTCGGTTCCGCATTTCTAAACGAAAACTCCCACACCCTCAGCATATGCGTAGCCACCGCTTCAGTTGTATTTACCTTTAAATACTCAGAAAATCCTTCATTTACCTCTAATAAAGTATTATGGACATCTTTCATATTAACTGCTTCTTTCTCCTTGCGTTCCATCAGTTTACATATACTAGGAGTAAGCCTGTTTTCTATTTTATAATTTAATTTTCATTCCAAAAGGGTTTTTCCAAGCTGATTTTCCCATTCTTTTCAATCTCTTGATAAATTTCTTTCCATGACATCTAGGCCGAGGTCTAAAATTTTGCCTAAAAATTCAGCGTCTGCGGTGTCTTTGGAAATCAAGCGAAAATTATATACAATGGTATTAATTATATGCAAAACCATAATTGCATGATTTTCACGTTCAGTTTCAAGAGCGGCTATTAGTAATGCTGCGAAAAGTTCTTTGTACTCTGGATTTTTGGTGATTATGTTGGTGAGTCTGTTTAAGGCAGAAAGATCGAGAAGCTGCTTGTCAGTTTTTGAGGTAAGATAGCGAAGTCATGTCTCAGCGTCTTGTCGTACGGATCCTTCTTGCATATTTTATTCAAATAATTTTGCTATCAAAATGTCTTAATTTAGATATATCTCTTATAAAAATCATTATTTTCGACAACCCATCACTTTTTCATACTTTTCCACTAAAAATCCCTTATTTTCCAGCTATTTCTAATTAAATTTTTAATTACGTCCTATATTTAATTATTTCGTTGCCAATGGATTGTGACATCACTGTCGCAGAAAGGTCACCCAAAGGTCGCTTTATACGAGACAAAGAAGAACTAGGCTCTGGGGCACAAAAACAAGTATATAAAGCCTATGATCTTGAACGTGGCAACGAGGTAGCCTGAAATGCAGTAAACTTGTATACAATCAGTGAAAAACATAGGAAAAGACTTACTGAAGAAATCACGTTAATTAAGATGTTAGACCATCCAAATGTCTTAAAATGCCGTGGGGCGTGGGTCGCATCAGGTCAATGCATTTTTATTACTGATTTATGTACAGGTGGTTCTTTAAAATCTTACATAAGAAAAATTCATTCACTAAGACGCCGTGTTATTAAAAATTGGTGTAAAGGGATACTAGAAGGGCTGAATTATTTACATACACAAAATCCTCCAATTGTCCATAGAGATATTAAATGTGACAATATTTTGTTGGACTCTACAACGGGGAATGTAAAAATTGGGGATTTAGGGCTTTCTACCGCTTTGTCTACGTCTCAAAGGAGTTTTAAAGGGACGCCAAGCTTTATGGCACCTGAAATGTATGATGACACGTATGGTCCTGGGGTAGATATTTATTCATTTGGAATGTGCCTATTAGAAATGTGTACATTAGAAAACCCATATTCAGAATGCCAAAACGCAGTTGAGCTTTTCCAAAAAGTAATAAATCGTAAAGCTCCTGATGCGTTATTCAGAATAAAAGACACACAAATTGTAGAATTCATCAAGCAATGTCTGCTTCCTGCTGGTTCACGTCCAACAGCTGGAGAGTTGCTGAGAAGCGAATTCTTGAACTCAGAAACGAAAATTGATAGAGAGCCAGTGGCTGTGGATGATAGAATAATGCCAGAATCAGTTACTATTAGTATGAGTCTGGCTAATTATTTACAAAATTCACAAATAATCAGTTTTGATTATTTTTTAAGAAAAGACACCCCAGAAGGCATTGCATTGGAAATAATCAAAGAATTCCAAATCCATAAAGCAGTTTTACCTCAGTTGATTACACAAATAACACACCTTATCAATTGTAAAGTAAGACTTACGCCTCATATACAAGAAGCAAAACTAATAGAAATTTAGGGAATTATAGATTAATAATAATATGGATCCTAGGCAACAAGCAGCTAGTGTTTTAGAGCAAGCAATCCTCAGCAAAGATATGGAATCAGCTGTAAGTGCAATAAATTACATAATAAATTGCAGATTGCAGGTAAAAATCAGCCTTGCAAAGTCCAAATGCTCATCTCACATTTTTTGATTTCCAAATGAATCATCATTTTTTTATGATCACCCAGACAATTTTTTTGTTCCTTATAACTGTGAACATTCTCATAAAATTTGTGGCAGATGTTTACAAATTTATACAATAAGGCAATTTGAGGTGTCTGGGCTAAAAAACTGTTATGAGTGCCCTGCTTGTATTGGTTACCATTTTCCAAATTCGCTTCTTTATGGCCCTGAAGTAGAACATCAATATGTAGCCAATTATGTCGGAGAAGATGCCGTAAATGCTGACTTAATAAAACGAGCTGTTCATGCTTATTGCAATAATAGTTGCAATAATATTAACAGCCAAGCTTATTCAGTTTGTATAGAAAATCATATTTTCTGTGAAGTTTGCATACAAAAATCAATTGAACAAACGAAAAATTCGTTGAAGTGCCCTAATAGAAATTGCAAAAGAATTATGGTGAGCTCTGCTGTAGAACAAGCTTGTGACTCAAATAAAAAATTATTAAAAATAATTTGGGAGGATTTGCATATTGAAGGATTTTTATTCAATTTATGCTCAAATTGTGATGCGAGGATAAAAACACCTACGGCAAGTGCTGAAATTGTATGCCCTGAATGCGGTAAAAGATTTTGTATTGACTGTCTTGAAGCCTCGCATCTTGGAATTTCGTGTCTTGCAGCAGGTGAAGATCAAGTAAAAATTGTAGATTTGCCAGTTCCAGCTGATTTTTCCAACCCCAAAAGCAAGCTAGAACGAGAATATTTAAACGCAAAATTTGTATTTGAGCAAAATGCTCCTGACAAGCGAATGGTTTCTGCAAAACTTATAATCAATAAAGCCCTCGAGATGAAATATAAAACCAAAAAAGAAGAAATTTCAAAAACATTAACTGATAAAGAAGACGATTCTTATGTATGGCATGGATCTAGCGCTGCTACTTATGATATTATTGCGAAAAATGGTTTTGGCATTGGTGGAGTTACCCCAGGAGTACCTATTAAAACAGATAATGCTTTTGGGTTTGGAGTTTATACTGCTACAAGTCCTCAACTTGCTTTTTCTTATGTGGCCCGTGGCGAAGATGTTATTTTGTGCTGCAAAGCATTTAGAGGTCAATTAGGGACGAATGCTCAAGCTAAAAGTGCGGCTGATTTAAATAATCCAGCCCAGACTGCATATTTGAAACTTCCAGAAGGCATTCTTGTGCTGTTTTCGACAGATCAAATTGTTCCTGTGTATCTAATTAAATACAAAAATGGATAGAAAATATTGAAATAATAAGGTAAAATTATTAAAAGATAATAAAAATTAGATTTTTTGATGCAAATTTGTTTGAAAAACTATTATGGATAAATTTGAGGAAAATTAGTTCTTAATAAAATGATAATGAGAAAAATCTGGAGTTGTGATGTATATGGTTGGAAATTCTACAATTGGTCCATGCTCTTGAGAGCTTTCTTTTAAAACTTCATTTAATGTTTTCTGTGTGTCTATTCTTTGAAAAACCTTTTCCCCTTTTCCTTGCACTCTCTTTTTTCCAACAATCCAAAGCAACCAAAACTCTTTGCTTGGACTTTTACTTAGTTCATGGACAAATTCTGGCATTGTTTGGAAAATTTCCATAGCTTTTCCCAGACTTTCCAAAATATTTTCATGATCTTTATTTCCATCCACCTCTATTTTAACTTCCTTATTATTTGACAAAAAAATCCACTCAATTCTTCAATAAATAATATTTTCCGATTTCATAAACACTGTAGAATTACTATTATGCTTTGACATTGCTTTTGGTAAAATTCTCAATTGAATATTCCTTGCCCTACATTCATTTTGTAATAGTAAAAAGCGTTTTCTGTTATCATGTCTTGATAATTTTGTGATAACTTTGTGGGCGTGGTCAGAAGATCTGATAATATCACTCAGAAAATTTATATCTCGATGCATTGTGTTTTCGTTGATGTTTTTGACTGCTTCGTATTTTGTTTTGTCAGGCATCCCTGTGCAGGAATATTTTGTTTTGTGGGATTTTACGCATTTTAGAGAGCAGGTTAAAGATAAACAGCCAGGGCATTTGTATTTGGATGGTTCTTTACACATAATGCAGGCCATTTTTATAAATTAAGGAAATAGAGACTTCAAACCCCATGATTTATTGAAAATCATTTCTAGATTACAAACAAATAAATATGATTAAGCATGTCTGATTTTTTTGCAAAAAATGTAAATAATAATTTTTGATTATTTTTTAGGAAATTCTAATCATTATCAAAGCCAAGCCATAGAAGAAATTTTAAGCAAGGTATTCTCATATTTCAACTAACCAGTGTATATTACTTTTAATGATAATATTTGAATCAAAAGGAAATAAGACATGATATGTGCAGCAGGAGCTATCTATTGCATGGTGCTCGAAAATGATAGCTATGAGCATTTAATAACTAAATTGGTAACTGAACAATTGAAGTTTTTTCTAAATTTTTTTAGAAGAAAATGCTATTAGAATAGGTTACAATTATTTAAACGAGCAAGACGAAAAAGAAATAATAATCAACTGATAAGAAGCTATTTATTATAATAGTCTAATAATTTTTAATTTGAGTTTTCCAGATGAAAAGTTATTAAAATCATAAAGTCTAGCAGAGAACTAGATTAAACTAAACTAAAGAATATTTTATTTATTTTTTGATAAATATGGATCTTTATTTTTTGAATAAAGCACTTTCTTGGGTTTCCGGCATAAGAGACTCAGTCAAATTTTCAAGATCTTTTATTGATAATCTTTTCATTTTATTCCTGTATTGCCAAATTCCAAATAATCCAATAAAAACACAAAATAGCATAATTCCCAATTGACTGGTACTGATCAAAAAGTCTTCTTGACCTTCCTCTACCTTTTGCTTTATTTCTATCTGGTATTCACATGTATCACTTAAACAAAAACCGCATAATAGAGCAATACATAGTCCACTCGGACAATTTTCTTGTAAAATATCATTTTCTATTGAAATTTCATCTGAATATTCTCCTTGAATTTTATATTGCTTTTTCGCTTCTTTCGGCAAAGGCCAAGAGGTTATATCTCTACCAATTTCAGCAAAATCAAAAAGAGATACATAAATCAGGAATTCACCAGAAATTATTTCTATCATGATAGTTGCAGACTTTTCTGTATTCATTATATTGAAAAGCCTATCTTCTGCACTATTTATGCCTTGCTGGGAATATAGAGTATTGCTTTTTATTTCTTTTGGGGTTGTAGAGTTTGAGTAAACTTGAATAGAAAATACAGAAACTTTTTTTCCATATATTCCTATATGATAAAAGCAAGAGGCATCGCTATCATGAGCAGCTGATCCTTCATGATGGGGACAATTGCTAGAAGCAATTTCATCATTTACTAGTGTGATTTCAGCTTTAGATGAGTTAAAAATGGGTTTATAGTCATAAAAATTTAAAGTAGGCCTTTCGTTATAATCATTAAGTGAGATATAGATTTCTGCGTCTCCTTTATAAACTTCAAGTAGAATATGAATATTTTTGTGCCCATATGAAAAAGGGATTTTATAGTCTTTGAAGGTCGATTCTTCAACTTGGCTATTATAAACTTTTCCTTTTTCTAAAATAATTTCATTGTCTTGAATCACTTGCAGCTTAGGATAGCAAATTTTTTCGAAGCAATACAAGCATATTTGAGCAAGACATAATTTGCTTGGGCATCAGGATATTAAGGAATCATTCGTCAGACTTATTCTATCAAACTTTTCTTCAACAGTAAAATTAGTTTTGATAGCATCGTTGCTCAATAATGACTGTAAATCATATTTAATTTCTCCATAATCATAGATATTTATATTCATTTTCCCTGAAATTAGCTTATCTACAAAAATAGTTGCATTGTAGTTGCAGTCTATTAATGAATTATAAACACCATGCTCGTTTAAAGCAATAGGTTTTACATGTATTGATCCTGTTCTTAAGTTATTGGAAAGATCATATTCATAATAAATCAAACTGTAGTTTGATTGAAGATATCCATAAATGCCTATATGATATACACATAAACTGGTCTCTGAATGGGTTAATGGGCAATTTGTATGTGCGATTGCGTCATATACAATAGTAATTTCCTCTGATCTTTGCTCAGCTGCTTGCAGCTTATAATCAAAAGTATTTATATCGGGATTTTTATTATTTGTATTAAGTGTCACATATAAATCTACATTAGCAGAAGTAGGAGTGAGAACAATTTTTATATTTTTATGCCCAAAATAAAAAGGAACTTCATAATAATGAAAGCATTCTAAGCAGACAGTGCCATTGTAATAAATATTTGGTTTTATAAATCTGGATTTTTGATTGAGTAATGAGAGTTCTACTTTGCAAGGACCATTTCGGCATATTTTACAAATTTCTATTAGACATTTCTTGCTTGGGCAAATCGAAATCAAACTCTCTTCCTCAAATGTAATTTCGTCAAAAGCTTTACTGGTATTATAGCTATATGATGACGTATAAACTAATGGTCATTTGGCAGGATTATTACCTACCAATTCATAATCAAATAAGCTTATATATAGCTCACTTCTCCCAGACAAGTTGTTTACTTTTACAATTGTTGGGCCATTGGTATCAGATATTCCATAGTAAAATTTATGCTCATATAGACTCATATTTGATATAATCGGAGTGCCTATAGATATCACTTTTGGCTTTAACGGGGTCGATTTGAATTTTATTGAGTATACTGTATTTGCATAAGACAAAATGCCGATATGGTATGCACATTCTTTGTTAGTATCATAGTGATCTTTTAACTCAGAATTGCAGTTTAGATATGCAATTGAGTCCCAAGTCAGAGTAATTTTGAGCGTTTTATTAACGAAACTATCAAAGTAATAGTCTTTTAAGTTTAAATCTGGTCTTATATTGTCTGAATTCAAATTAATATAGATTTTCGGGTTTGAAAATTCTGTATTGATAGTAAGAGCAATATCTCTGTGACCTTCATAAAAAGGAATATTATAGAATTTTCACTCATAGGGCTGAAGATTTTCGTCGTAAAACACATTTTCGCTGAGTAAAATTTCATCTGAGTTTGATAAGAATGAAACACAACTGAATCCGGTCGTTGAAATCATGAATCCTTGATTGCAGCTGCATGGAGTTCCAGAAGCATTGTCAACACACTGACTGCATATGCCATCACTAAATCCACTGCACACGCTACAAAGTGGATCATAACAAACATTGCAATCTCCTTTTATTGTGCAACCTTTCGTACATGATTTATTGCATGCAATGACTTCCCCATTGCTAATTCAGCTTGAAATATCACATGATCAAAGGCAGCTTGATATTTTTGCAGTTCCACATAACTCATCATAATATTGAATAGCGAAATTTTGAACTGCAGAATTTCACAATTGAAACTTGTAAAGAAATCCTTTGAAATTTGAGCCTGAACTTTTGCCTAATATTATATTGCGACCTGGCAGATCTCTATATATGTATCCAGGGTGAGACGATGTTTGCTTAGTTATGCTGTTTAAACCAGCCTTAATTGTTGTAGAAGGTGATGAAAATGAGATTATATAAGAAAGGTAAACTCATGCACTGTTGGCAGGAGATAAGCTATTTGTTGATATTGAAAAAGTTGATTCTAAAGGATTTTCTAATACAATATTCAACACCCCAGTTTCAGAAATTTTAATTCTGGGATTGTGATTGAAAATATCTCCTGATCCAGGCGAAATTCACACCCAAATTCCAAGTGAAAAATCGATGGAGAAATATACAACTGAGCTTGATTTTAAGTATGTTCCTCCAGAAAAATAAAGTCCACGATTTTTGGCTGGAATAGGATCATCTCTTTCAGGAGAATTAAAAAAGTGATAGCTATTTTCAATATTCTCAGTTCCATAAGTCCCATAAAAATAATTTGAAAAGCTTGTATCAATCACAGCTCCATCAATTTTTTGGCAAGAAGATGTGAATCCATAGGGGCAAGCTCTTAAGCAAGTGCCAGAAACTAAATAATAAGGAGAATCACAAGAATAGCATCGGAATATATTTAACCCAGAGCATCGTTCACATAAATTATCACAAATGATGCATGAGTCTATTATTGGATCATAGTAACTATGATCACACTCGCACTTGCATCCTGAACATGTAGGAGGATATTCCATAGTGCTAAAACACGTAATTTTACAAGTTACTGATAAAGGTTTCAAATAATTGGTGTTATAGCGCGTTTCGCAGTTATCTGCAACACTACAATTTCCTTTAACTAAAATGATTCCTGATATCATTGGATCACCTTTTATTTCAATCAAATCAATTGCAAGTGATCCATTTATAATTGCATCAGGTATATAATTTCCATCTATATAAACTAATCCATTTGAAAGCTGGAATTCGACGAAAATGTCATAAGCAATGTAACATCTTACTTCCCGTGAGACATCTAGGCTGTTTTTTACCATATAGCTTCCAATTTTCACCTTAAAAATACGTACGTCACTGCTATAATGAATTTCGGCAAATTGAAGTATTAATACATAAGTTCCATTGATTGCAATAGGAATTCTATAGCTTAACAATGATTGTCCATTTGACTCTCGATAACTTTGGTAAATAAATTGATCCTTTGCCCTGCCAATATAGTTTCGAAAATTGTAAGCCTGGCTGGGTGAATAGTAGTTATCAGGAGAATAATTAATGCCTGAACTTGTTGTATACGTGGAGTTATAACCACAATCTATTGCCAAAACGACAGTGGAAGGGTCAAGAGTTTTGACAAGGACAAAGCTTAAGAAAAGAATTTTGGCAACCAATAAACATTTCATTTTATATCGAGAATTCAGACCTCTTAACTAACAAATTTTAAAAATTTTCAAATTATAAAAGCTTCTTGCTAGATTATTTATTATTGCTTGTCTGCCTATAATTTATTTAAATATTATATGTATTCTATTTAATTACTGAGTAAATACTTCTTATGCCAAATTGTAAGATGTTCAATATTCCCTATCCTAAAATTTTGTTATTAGCTTGCTTTACAAAAATCATTAAAAGGGATATTTAAGTGTAATTAAGAAGACTTTTAATTACTTTTTATATTTCATTAAAAGAATTTTATAAATAAGTGACTTTTTCATAACTATTTATAAACAATTTAATTTTTATTTTAATTCTACATATTATGGAAAAACTGGTTGAGGTTATATACAGAGATTGATTCGATTGGAATGTCTGGCATTCTTAAATATTTGAATTAATTAAATGATCGTGCCAGATTTCTTTTGTATTATATATCAGTTTATTTTGATAAAAAATGAGAAAACAGACAAAAAATAGCAACACACCAAAGCAGATGAACACAAGAAATAAATAGCTGAAATAAAAATATTGTTCAAATCCAAAATTTAAAAAAATAAGCAAATTTAGGCTGCTCAATATTTGAAATTTTTTTTATTATTTTTAAATCTACTTGTGCTTTGATTTTCATAAGAAAATGCCATTATTCCAAAATCAATCATCCGATAGTCTATTAGTAATCAAATCAAATTTGATATCGTCAAAAAATCTCTTTTTATATTATAAATAGTGCTTCCGGAATGCAATATCTCTTACTCAATCATTTTAAATTCTTTGAAAATTATATAAACAATTTTCAAAAAGCTCCATTTTATGGGGCTACTTGATCAAAAATATATTAAAATATGTCATCATTAGAATCAAATATCCTCCGAAAATTATTCGAAAGAAGCTCATCTTCATGTGAATATTCCCAAAGTTCACTTTCACACGTTGATTATGAGAATCTCAGCTTAGAAGAAAAATTTTTCAGAAATGCATATAGCAAAGATCATGATGAATCCACCAGAAGAATGATTTATCTATCAGAAGTCGAAAAATACGAAAAAGCCACTCTTTGGCTAGCAGAAAATGAATTTGATGAGGATGATTATGATAAAGCTGTTGAATATTGGGAAACACTATCAAAGAAAATAACAGTTTTGATGGAGCTATAAGACTTGGATTATATTATTTGCTTGACGGGTATTTCTCGTTGGCAAAAAAAATATGCTGAAATTGCACTTAATATTGCAAAAGAAAGGAGAATTGATCCAGGGAATGCTTATAGCTTGCTGTGGCGGGTTGAAATGGAGGTGGAAGATCGTAAAAATAACAATTAAATACATCTAAAACAGTGTCGTTGCTTCATTTAAACATTCTAATAGTTAATAACTTACTGATTCAAAAATTAATATTAGAAATAAATTTCAATAAGATCTAAAATAAATAACAGGTGATTTATGAATAAAAAGGTTTAAGTTTATAATTTATCTGTAGCCAGTGAATAAAATAAGGTTTCATTTTATTATGAAAATAAAAATAGAATTTATTTTTAACTATCCATACATTAGAATTTAATTCTCAAGTGAATTACAATAGTCCAATCGTGAGATTTCTATGTGTTTTATATTCAAATCCTGCTCTATTCATCAAAGCAGCAACAAAATTAATTCTTAGCAATCTGACTCTCTTAAAATAGAAAGAGTTATAAGAGAATCAGAGATATAAAGATAGGCGCCAGGGCATTTGTATTTGAATGGCTCTTTACATATAATTCAAGCCATTTTTTATATATTAAGGAACCACTTCAAAAGCTTGTTTTTTGAGAAATAATTTTCCATTTTATAAAAGGATAAATATGATTTTTTTGGTGAATTATATAAATTTATTGCTTTTATGCTGTTATTTAGAGAGGTAACTTTATAATATTCAAGAATAATAAATCATAATTTGGATGAAGCTATTATTTTATGAAATTCTTTGCTTTAAAAAGCCCTTTCTTCAAACAAGTTTTCTTTATTGCAATTAGGACATCTCGCATTTTGACCTTTTTCATCTATCCATGCCTTTAAACACTCTTTATGAAAAATATGCTGGCACCTTGTAATTTCCATAGCATCTGCTTCATCAAAACATATAGAACAAGTTCTATCTCCAAAAAATCCATAATTTGCATTATTTTTAGAGCCATCTTGAATAGAAATTCTGGTTCCAGAGCTGCTTTCCGCTAATTTGTTACTTTCAGGGCTTTCACTTAAGGGATTAATTGAACTAATTTTAGAGTAATTTTCCGTTGAGCTACTATTATGATTAATTTCAGGGCGATTTTCATTTGAGCTTACAGGATTATGATTGATGCCATTAGAAATATTTTTATCGAGAAAATGTTTATGGTAAATACCACAACAGCAAGAGCAGCTAAATAAAAATTACCATACGCAGCAGCCAATACAACTGAAAAGAACAATTGCAACAATATCTGTTGTACTGTAACCTCCATGGCTATTTTCGTGCTCATATATAATATGAATTTCATATTTACAAACTGAAGTATGCGTATCATTACAAAAATCATCGAAATCATAGCAATCTTCTATGTCATTTGAGCAGGAATCTGTTTCGCAGTTTTTTTCACAGATGCTATTGCTTAAACCACTTAGAGCACAATTTTTGCTGCAGCTGTCGTTACAGAGATATGATGAAAAACCTATGTAATTGCATATAGAAGTTTCAAAGCCATACCCTTGAGTACTACCAAGAGTTATATTCCCTACAGAAATACTTGGTATATTTTTTATATTTCCTTTTTGAAATTTTTCTCTTTGATTTCGAAGAAAATAATTATCTCAATATAAATTTTCTCCATTTGATATCCAAGAAGAGTCAATAATAGTCTGGATTTTTTCTATATCAATTTCCAGCCAATTTAAAATATTTTGATAACAAATTTTTGAGTAATCGTCACAGCAAGAATTTGCTATCTGATACAAAAACAACACAAAATTGCTTAAATACAAATTTTTACCAATAACATACTTAAGTAAAGCAATTTCCAGTATTGTTCTATCAATCATGTCTTTTCCTTTATCATTATTTATATCATCAATCATACAGTATTTCCTATCTGATAGCAATTTTCAATACTGCAATTATTGCATGAATAAGAATAATTAAAAATAAGCTCTATATTTACTTCACTTGCAGAAATAGGAATTAAATAATGATATCATTCCTCAATGAATAATACATCATAAAAATAATTCCCAGTAAGTGCAATTGTAATATCTGGCCTTTCTGAGTATTTTCAGTCTCTTTCAAAATAAACCTGAATTCCCTCGAAATTTTTTCATGCATCAAAATTTTCATTTGAAATGCCTACTACAAATATAGTGGTAAGGATATTTGTAGGTATCAAAATATCGCTTAATTTTGAATTAGAAATATTTAGAATAAAAATAACACCATGAGCCCCTCTTTTTTCGGCATTGTAAGATAGGGTAGAAAATTCGCAGGTTACGTTTGGAATAGCAAGTATTGTATGATTAAAAAATTGAGGCCATGAATCGGAATTGCAAGGATTTGTGTTTTCTGGTAAAAATTCGATGCTGCCTTGATTTTGTATTGGAAAATGTTTGAAGTTGGCAGTGACAGATGGAACAATGCTGTCAGGATAAAGCTGTAATATTTCGATAGGGGATAGAACTTTTAAGGTAGAAAAAGCTGTATAAAAAAGCAAAAACAAGACTTTTATCATAAAATTTATAATTGATTAATCTTTTATAACAATATTGAGCCCCATTATAAGACCTATTAATTATAAGTTTTTTTATAATAAATTGTTGGGTCAAAGAAAAAGAATCATGATATATTTACTAGGAGTCAATCTGTTCCAGGGTCCTTGAAAATCAAGCAAGCTTTAATTGAATAATAATGCAAATATTGTTTATTTTTAAAATCATATTTTTCATAAATTTGAATCAATATTTTTAAATGATTCAATTATTATTGAAGCTCACACTTATTAAAAATATATATAATGCCAATCCTTTGAGCTAATGCAAAAGGCATATAACATAAAGGTAACATTAAAGCATAGATATTAAGCACCATAACTATAAGAAATATGAAATCCGTAAATGGTTAAATTATATGATTTCCAAAATTTATTAACAATTATCGAGTCATATATTTATTTTGGGCAATTTTCTCAACATTTTTATTACTTTTAATAATTAAATTGTTTTGAAGCATGAGAATATATATATATATATATATTAAAAGATATTTATTCCATATTTAGATCAATTAAAGTAAATTTTTATACAAAAGCAGATTAGTATAAGTATCTATAATCATTTTATTAATAAATCCAAGACATGACTAGAATTATGATATCGGATTTCTAAACATATGGCACCTTGCTCTGTTTTATTATCTGCTATCCATTTTCTCAAACAGTTTTCATTGAATTTTGTCTGCAAGTTGTGATATTGATATTTTCTTCCTGAATAATGTCTAAGTAAATTAAGTGATTACGTTCTTCAACCACAGAAATCCTTCTTGAATTCGTCTCACATGCTATAGTTTCAGTGCAGGGCGATTATTTGCTTAACGACGCATTTCTTATTCCAATCCTCGCATAGCTGACTGATAAAGCTGGCAAGTAAACTAAAATCTTCCTTGATGATTTTTTATTGAAAGAAAATTCGCATTTCGATTAAAGAAAGATAGCTGTAAAACTTGTTGAGGATCTTGTATTGGAGATAGCCCAGCAAAATCATTATAAATATCGATAGCTTGCTAAAAGAAAATTCAGCAAATTCTTGGTAAATGCTAAAATTAGCTTTAATTAAACACAGATATTCTTAAATATATTAATATTACTATAAATCTTCAAATATAATGGAGGAGAAACATTGTTTCGAGCCAAATTGCCCAAATGAAGTTGAGTGTATATGCCAATGCACTTCTCCTGCAACCTATTCTTGTGACCAGCATACAAGCAAGCACATAAAATTGTCAAATATAACTCATCTCTTTGAGTCGATATATGTTGAGTCTCATGAAGGGACAAAAGAAGCATTAATCTCACATCTTTCCAAAGAAAAGTCAAAAAGTGCCAAGTTAAGGACAAAAATTTTAGCTTCTTTTAGCCAGCATCTCCTTGACTCAGAAATCAGTTTATGTGATCTCATGAAAAATCTGGATTCTCATTCAGATAAAATAAAGAATTGCTTATCTAAGATTTCTCAAACCCAAAAAATATCGAAATTAGAGCAAGATCCTATTTTAAGATTATTGAGTTTACAGCCTGATGAAGCTGTTGAGAATATAAAAATGATAATTCCAGACAATCCAGACTGATATAACAGTGCCAAGACATTCTTTGGCCTCAGTGAAAAAGTCGAGAAAATGATTGAATGCTTCATCAGTGAAAAGTTTGAAACTTATCTAGACAATAGACTCTTTAAATTCGAAAGAAATTATATAGAGCAAAATAAAGTCAATGACTTGACAAATGTTGAAATAGGACATCTCAAAGCGTCTATTTCTGAATTAATTGACGAAAATAAAAAGAATAGAAAAGAATTTGAAGATTGGAAAGAAGAGATCAGAATAAATACAGAAAAAGACGAAAGTGTGCTCAATTCTCAAATAATAAGCATTACTAAAGATTTAATTCTTAAGCAAAAAGAAGAAGAAAAAACTAATAGACGTATTGAAAATAGAATGTCGAGTCAGCGAGGTTTGAGAAGAGCAAGAAGAGGAGATATGAGGAGGGCAAATTATCCATTCAGAAGAAGTAGAAGAAGTACACCAGAACATGAAAACGAGGCTATTACTAATGATCCACTAATTATGCCAGATAATCAAGATTCTAGGAGACAAAACGAGTCCATTTATCTTACAGCTGAAAACGCCAACCAGTCAAATTTAATTATTTATAACACTGAGAGTGGAAGTAAAGAAACCAAAATTCTATTAACTTTAGAAGTATTAAACTCAGACACATGCATAACTCAAATGCCAAACAATCAACTATTTTGTTTTGGTAAATATCCACCTTCTGGGATTGCTTTAATAGTTGATGAGAATTTTGGAATTCAAACACTGACATCTGGAACGCCTTGCTCTAGTTCATCATGTATATATTTTGACCAAAATATTTATTGTTTTGGGGGTTATAATAATACATGTTTACCTTTGTCAGAGAGATTTGATTTAAATAGCAAAGAATGAATTAAATTAACTCCAATGCCACTTGCTGATGCAAATTGCCATAGTGTAGTGTTTTTTGAACATAGTATATTAATTGCTGGATATAATAGTCCAAACATTTTTCGATATTCAATATATACTAATTCTTTTCAAAAAATACCCTATACTTTTGGAGTTGGGAGAAAAATTCTAATAAACGCAGAAAGACTTTACTTGATGGAATGCCCTGGATCAATCTATGAAAGCGAAATTGGGAGTGATACTGTATGGCAACAAATTGCAAGCTCAACAATAGTTCAAAGTTCTCAAATCTATTGCTTGAATAGCAAAGGCTCAATATATATCGGATGCAATTCTGGCAGCAATAGCATAAAATACTACA
Organism: Blepharisma undulans; assembly: GCA_949751825.1. Lineage (NCBI taxonomy): Eukaryota > Ciliophora > Heterotrichea > Heterotrichida > Blepharismidae > Blepharisma > Blepharisma undulans. The sequence continues at coordinate 19,065 of CATKHM010000036.1, forward strand.
AATTTTCATTGAATGAAAAAATATTGAGTGAGCTGGCTTAATCCAATTTATTAAATTAAGTTGAGGATTTAAATTTATTCTATTTAAAATTCCCTTAGGATTCTTTATTTTTCAAAAAAATTTTGAGAGCGCAAGTCAAGAAATAATTTGTGTCTTTAATCAGATGAATAAAATTGTATTTTATTTTTACAAGCTTTAATCATTATTTGAGTTCCATTATAAAATCAAGCTCAGGCCTTGATGGAGATATCTAATGTTGAAAAATTAAAAAGATCATTAAAATATGCTAAAAATTTACCATAGATAGATAATTATTATTAGAGTATTTATGAATAATAAAAGTCTTATGAGAAAACCTTAAAATCCACAGACTATTTGCCATTACCCATCATACTCAAAAATTACACCTCTCTTGCAAAAATTTTGAAAATCCTAAATCAGTCTGTGCTGAAAAAATGATTTCAATTGCATCATTGTTCTGAATTTATCACGTAATTTACCAAGATTTCAATAAATAGCAGAATCAAAACAAGCACCATTGATTACCATCAGTTGGTATGAAGTAAAAACAAATTTTTCGAAAAAAATCAATACCAAAAAAGCTTTGAATGAAAACAAAATCAATATCAATGAACAGAAATATAAAATTATAATGGTATCCAAAAGCTAAAATCGAAATCCCAATAAAAATCTCTTCAAAAATCTTTCATAAGCATCCTCCAAATCTTTAAAATAATCAGACACCTCACTAACCACTTGGAAACCAATGGCTTTATAAAACTCAAAAGCTTCAGGATTCGAATCCACATAAAGATAAATCTTTTTAATATGTGGCTTTTGCCTCACTGTTTCTTCCAGAGGCTTAATTAATTTGCTGCTGATTTTTAAGCGACGATAAGGTTTTAAGACGCTGCAGGTCATGATATAAACAGAAGGCTCCGTTGTGATCTTCTTCTCTTACAGCCAAAGAGTCAACAGGGATGACAGCCAAAAATCGAGCCAGGTGTGCTCTTTCCACAGAGTGAGAATTCCATGGTATAAGGCGTAACTGCAGTGAACTGCTGAGGTGGCAAGGTTGATTTTTTTGGATTTGCGATGATTTTGTAGCGATTTTTCCAAGAGATTTCATTATTAAATTAGTTAATGTTTTACACAACTTTCTCATCGTTTATTATTTTGAATATATAAACTTTATAAGCCATACGATATTTAAATCAATTAAATTAATTTTTATATAAAAACGGATGAGTATCTGTGTTTATAGTCATATTATTTAATGAATCTAAGATATGATTATGATATCGGATTTCTGCACATAGGGCATCTTGCTCTTGCTCCATTATCTTCTATCACTCTCCTCAAGCAGTTTTCATGGAATATATGTCTGCACGTTGTGATTCTGATATCTTGCTGCTGAATAATGTCTAAGCAAATTGGACAATTATGCTCTTCAAGTACAGAGGTTCTTCTTGAGCTAGCTTCTGAAGCTTCAGGAATAGGTTCAAGATGATTATCAGCTTGACGTTTTATTTCTTGCTCCAATTCTTGTATGGCTGACTCATAAAGCTGACGAATAAACTGCAATCTTTCTTGAGGACTTTCTATTTGAGGAAAATTCGCATTTCGATTAAATAGAGCGATAGCTTCTAGAACTTGTTGAGGATTTTGTATTGGAGGCAGCCCAGCAAAATCATTATAAAGATCAATAGCTTGCTGAATCTCTCTGAAATTTTGTATGCGAGGCAGTCTATTAAATTGATTATGAAAAGAGAGTGCTTGCTCAATTGCTGAAGAATTTTGTATAGGAGGCAATCCTGCGTATAAATTATAAAAATTGATAGCTTGTTGAATTTCTTGTAAATTTTGTATTGGAGGCATTCAGGCGTATCTGTTATAAAAATTAATAGCCTGCTGAATGTCTTGGGGATTTTGTATTGGAGCTAGTGGAATATTTCGTTGTCTATTTGAATTCTCTCTTCTTGAAGCAGAAGGGAGTTCAATGCGATTATTATTATTATTCTCTTCTATATCCACCACTTGAAGAGGTTGACTGATATTTTGACGATTAGACTGTTGATTTACTGGTGAATTTTGTCTTTGAGATGATAAATTTCGATTAATACTAGCAGATTCTTGATTTTGTGGTAGATTTCGCATTGAAGATGATGCATTCATAAAACGATTAACAATTGGTTGTCTCTCCGATCGATTTTGCCGTGAAAATAACGCAGACTCTTGATTTAGTCTGGAAACTGATATATTTCTATCAGCATTTGCACGTTGCTGGTTTGCAACCCGGTTTCGATTAAGAGGTGATTCCCTTCTATTGAGATTATTTTGCTGAATTATTGATAAATTTCGTCTTATAGGTTGTCTATTTCTATTAGGACTAGCGTAACTCAGTCTTTCTGATAAATTTTGTCTTGAAGGTGGCACACTTCTATTAATTGGCTCTCTATTTACTGACAAACTTTGATTAATACTAGCAGATTCTTGATTTTGAGGTAGATTTTGCATTGTAGATGACACATTCATAAAACGACCAACAAGTGGTTGTCTCTCCGATCGATTTTGCTGTGAACTTAACGCATGAGAATTAGTAGACTCTTGGTTTGGACTGGAAACTGATATATTTCTATCAGCATTTGTACGTTGCTGATTTGTAACTCGACTTCGGCTAGGAGGTGATTCGCTTCTAAAAGAATTTCTATATTGCTCGTTTACTTGTAAATTTTGTCTTATAGGTTGTCTATTTCTATTAGGACTAGCGAGACTCAGTCTTTCTGATAAATTTTGTCTTGAAGGTGGCACACTTCTATCAATTGGCTCTCTATTTACTGATAAATTTCGATTAATATTAGCAGATCCTTGATTTTGAGGTAGATTTTGCATTGTAGATGACACATTCATAAAATGACCAACAAGTGGTTGTCTCTCCGATCGATTTTGACGTGAACCTAACACATGAGAATTAGCAGACACTTGGCTTGGTCTGGAAACTGATATATTTCTATCAGCATTTTCGCGTTGTTGATTTGTAACTCGACTTCGGCTAGGAGGAGATTCGCTTCTAAAAGAATTTCTATATTGCTCATTTACTTGCAATTTTTGTGTTATAGGTAGTCTATTTCTATTAGGAATAGTGAGACTCACTCTTTCTGATAGATTTTGTCTTGCAGATAGTATAATACTATAATAATTAATTGGCTCTCTATTTACTGATGCATTTTGACTAATACTAACAGATTCTTGATTTTGCGATAGATTTTGTATTGAAGATGATGCATTCATAGAACGGTTAACAATTGGTTGTCTCTCCAATCGATTTTGCCTTGAATCTAACGCATATGGATTAGCAGACTCTTGATTTGGTCAGGTAGCCGATATATTTATATCAGCATTTGCATGTTGCTGGGTTACAACTCGAATTTGACTAGGAGGTGATTCACTTCTATTGATACTATATTGCTGATTTGCTGGTAAATTTTGTCTTATAGGTGCTCTATTTCTACCAGGACTAGCGGAACTCAGTCTTTCTGATAGATTTTGTCTTGATGGCGATACACTTCGATAATGATTAATTGGTTCTCTATTTACTGATATATTTGATCTTGGCGATACTCATCTATTATGAATATCAGATGGATTATTTAAATAGGTAAATCTGTGGCTATTTTCTTCTTCTGGTAGATTTCATCTTACAAGTGGTCTATTTCTATTAGGACTAGTGAGAAGCAATCTTTCTGATGGAGGTGATTCTCGTCTATTATGAGTGCAAGAAGGATTATTTAAATCGCTAAGTCTCTGGCAATTATTTTCTTCTGAATTTCTGCCTATCAGCGATCTATCTCTATTAGAAATAATAAGACCCAATCTTTCTGATGGATTTTGTCTTGATGGTGATACACTTCTGGAATTTAAAATCGGCTCTCTATTTACTGATAGATTTGATCTTGGAGGTGATTCTTGTCTATTATGAGTGCAAGAAGGATTATTTAAATCCCTCTGGCGATTTTCTTCTTCTGGTCTTCTGGATGGCTCATTTCTGGTAAGACTACTTTCTGTTAGATTTTGCATTGAAGGTGATGGGCTTCTGTAATAATTATATGGCTGTCTATTTATTGATAGATTTGATCTTGAAGGTGATTCGTATATATTGTGAGTGATAGACCCATTATTTATATGACTGGAAATTTTTTTGTTATTTTCTGATGGATTTTGCCTTACAGGTGATATATCTCTATTAAAAATAGCAAAACGTTGATCTGCTGATGGATTTTCTCTTGATGGTGATAAACTTCTAATATGATCAGTTTGCTGTCTATTTTCTGATGGATTTAGTCTTGAAGGTGATTCATATCTATATGAGTTATTCAAGCATCTTGATCCATTAACACTATTTTCTACAGGTGGTTTTCGCCTTTCAGGTAATATATTTATACTAGAATTCTCGAGACTCTGAATTTCTGCTCTCAGTGATACATAGTCAAATAATTGTCTATATGCTGGATTTGGTCTTGGAGATGATTCATGTATATATGAGTTATTCAAACATCTTGATCTATTTTCTATTGGTGATTTTTTTCTTTCAGGTAATATATTTATACAAGAATTCTCGAGACGCTGAATTTCTGATAAACTTCTATAATAATCAGTTGATAGCCTTACTGGATTTGGTGATACACTTCTATTATGGCTACAAAATGGATTATTTCAATCTCTAAAACTCTGAAGATTATTTTCTTGCGGATTAGGTCTTATAATGGGCGGTAACAAGTTATTACGAGCTATAGGTTGGCTATCTTGCTGATTTAATATTATATTTTCAAAATGAAAATTACGAGGAGCAGGATGAAGATTTTCTTGTGGATTTTGTGATGGTTTTTGTCTATCAGCATTATTCACAGCAGGTTGACTGATTTCTTGTGGTATTTGACTGTAAACTGGACCATGATTATTTCTAACAATAGGCTGACAATTTCTTGGTAAAATTTTAAAAGAGTTATTATTGGCTAAGGGCAAATTGGATCTTCTAATAGACTCAGGAGGAGAGAAATCTTGATTTCGAATAAGCTTTTGGTTATTAGACAAAGAGGGCAAATTTTGTTCTGGTGTAGCTTGTATTTTTTTTCTTATAATTTTTTTTATTATTCAATCTTTTAAATTATCCCACTTTCTCCAGATAAACTTATAACAACAGCAACCAAGAACAATAATACCAAAGAAACCTCCTATAAAGCTGCATGCATAAGTTATTGTTGCTGCATTATCTGTTGAAGATGATTTTTTCTGTGGATCTGGAGGTACAACAACAATTGGATCTGGATTAGTAGTATTTGATTCTGAAATTTTTTTACAGTCTTCAATGTCCATTGCACAAGCATAAGTTTTGCACGAATTCTTGCATGAATTATCATTTATTCAGTCTATATTGCAAGAGCTATCACAATTACCGAGACATAGAGGTTTTGAAAAATATGATGTTTTGCAAAGCCAGCTTATAAAATCAGCCAAATTAGTAGAAAACGATCTATTATTAACAATAACTGCTGGTTTAAGTGTAATTCCAATTTTCTCTCAATTTTCAATTTGTTTTTCTATAATTACGTTGGAATTATTATTTCTTGAGTCCCAATAAGAGTCTACCATTGATTTAATAACTCCAGGTGCAATGCCCAATCATTGCAAAATTTTCTGATGGCAATTATCTGAATAATCATCTCAGCAATATGCCACAGCCTTATGCAAAAATACTAAAAAATTTCCCAAATATAAATTATTCTCAATAGAGTAGTCAAGCAAAGCCAATTCATAAAGAGATCTATTAATCATATCTCTTCCTTTAAGAGAGCCAGTAAGATCACCTAAACAATATTTACCATCAGAGTAGCAATCATCGATTTTGCAATCAGAGCATGAAAAATAATTGAAAAGCAATGAAATATTTACCTCACTTGATTTCATAGGAATAAGATATTTATATAAATCTGTAATAAACTCCAAATCATGATTATGATTTCCACTAAGTATAATCGTAATCGTTGGCTTGAATATTTTAGGGTCTGGCTCGAAGCTAAAAACAAGTGATTTACTTGAATAATTTTTCAATATATCCATGTTATGATTTGAAATGCCAACCACAAATGTATGATTATTTCCTTTTGCAGGTATTATAAAATTATTTAATTCTGAATCACCAGTGTTCAATGCCAAAATAACCCCAATTGGATTTCATTTCCTTGCTTGATCAGTTGAAAATGCACAATTTTTATCCGTAATTAGATTTACGAGTTTTGCTTTATAAGTATAATTGCATAATTTTTGACTCTCTAAAAAAACAGCAGTGCCACTGACAGTGCTAAATATATTATTTTCTAAGTCACCAGTAACAGAAGGGATAATTCCTCCAGAGTAAAGAGTAACTAATTCTGGTGGGGAAATTATTTTCAAAATGCATAAGGCTGTGGTGAGAAGCAAAGCAAGGGATTTTATCATAGAAAATTCTAATATTTATTATAGTAAATTAAATCATCTACAAATTTTTGAATTTTTTCAGATATATTAATAGCTTTTTATAAATAATTTTCCCCAAAATTGCAAATTTAGAAAGATTAATTTTTTCTATTTAAATTTTATATAGCAAAATTCTTGTTGAATTAACTGTTGTGTATAAAAATATTAAATCCAACTGCTTAATTAACTTTAATTTTAAAAACGGAAGATGGCCTATTAAGAAGGCCATAGTTTTCATTCATTGAGCATTTAAGTAAATATTAGAAGAAGTTTTGAGAATCTTAAGGAGGTTTGATTACATTTCATCAATTGCAAATACTTATATATATATCTAGATCACAGTGATCAACTGGCGTGAAATTGCAATATCATATAAAATATAGCTTATTTGCAGTCTCAAAATTTTTACTTATCACCTTTTCAAATAGAAGTCATAAAAATTCAAAAAATAATATGAGAAATCCTATTTCTTCTTGCTTCCATCAATTCAAGGATCCATAGCATCTTATAATTCTTCAATTTACGTCCTGTCAAATTACAAATTTTTATATTTAATAAAATCTTTTCACTTTTAATATACATATTAATTCATTATATATTTTTCGTTTTGAACAGAATACCCTTCTATTAGAATTATCAGACTGATATCTTTGCATTTTACTTCATCATTTTACATATTTGTATGATAAGCATAAAGTTTTAAGAATTTTTATTATATTGAGCTTATATTATAAATAATCTATCGGATTATTTACTGATTTTCAAGTTTAAATTAGTTTTTTTTAAATTGCTTATCTATAAGAATATATGAAAAAATAAAATATTAAATTTTAAGTTATTTTCAAGATAGATTTTTAAGCCAGCTCACTTAATTCTTTTTCGTTCAAAGCAAATTTGTAGAATCTTGGGCCATTATCGCATCCAATATATATTGCACCTTTGTTATATGAACAATAAATACGGTCACCAGAAACAATTATTGAGTTACCAATTTGTCTTCAAGCAGTATCACTCCCAATTTCGCTTTCATAGATTGATCCAGGACATTCCATCAAGTAAAGTTTTTCGATATTTATAAGTAATTTTATTGTTTTAGCAGTAAAATCATAAGAAATTCAAGTGAAAGAGTTGCTTGCAATCGAATATTTCATAAGTTGTTGATTTTCTTTTCCAGAAATCAATAAATCATCATCAAACACTACACTATGGCAATATCTATCAGCTTTTGGCATTGGAGTTAATTTAATTCACTCATTTTTATACAAATCAAATCTCTCCGACCTAGTTGTTAGAATATCACCATTCAAACATCCTCCAAAGCAATAAACATTTTTGTTGAAATAGATATATAATGAGTATCAACAAGAAATTCCAGATGGTAAATTATGGACTCCATAATTCTCATCAATTATAAATGTGACCCCAGAAATTGAAGTGCTACTAAAACAGAATAATTTACTATTTGGGAGTTTAGTTATGCTTGTTCCGCTGTTTAATAAATTTGTAGTTATTACTTCTTTGGCTTCTTTTGTTTCACTTTCAGTGTTAAAAATAATTAATTTTTTTCCAGATGAAAGATAAATAGATGATTTTTGCTGATAAGTATTAATGTAATCCTGATAAGCTTTCATAACAATTCAATCATTGAGAATAGGATTATTTTCATATTCCAAACAAGTTCTCCTAAATTCCTGTTCTAACTCTGGATCATTTGGCTTATTCAACATCTCAGCTCTTTTTTCTCTTAAAATTTGTTTATTCATCATTCTATCTGCAATATTTTGATTATTTTCTGCTTCTTTTTGCTTGAAAATTATCTCTTCAGTGATGCTCATAATTTGAGAATTAAGCAAGCTTGTTTCTTTTTCTGTTTTTAGTTTTATCTCTTCTTTTAAATCTTCAAATTCTTTTGAAATCTTCTCATTTTCATTAATTAGGCTAGAAATAGATGTTTTGATATTTTCTAACTCAAAACTTGTGGAAGAAATAGTTTTATTTTATTCTCGCAAATTATTTTCTATTTTAGCGAGTCTGTTGTCTAGATAAACTTCAAATTTGTCTTTGATAAAGCATTCAATCATTTCTTCAATTTTTTTGCTGAGGCCACAAAATGTCTTGGTGCTATTGTACCAATCTGGATTGTCTGGAATAAGGAGTTTTATTTTCTCAATAGCTTCATCAGGCTGTAAACTCAGCAGCTCCAAAACAGGATCTTGCTCTGACTTTGATATTTTTTTGGCTTGCGAGATCTTTGCAAAGCAACTGTCTATTTCTACTAAGCGTGAGTCCATCTCAATTAAGAGCCCTTCTAAGTCATTTTTCGAATTAAAAAGTCGATCGCTGAACGAAGATAAAATTTTCTTCTTCAGCTTGCCGCATTTAGAATTTTCTTTCAAAAGAAATGCAAGAACAGCATCTTTTGTTTCTTTGCATGGCTCCAAGAAAATAGATTCAAAGTTATGTTTTCTATTTAGCAATTTTATATGCTTCATAAAATGATGCTCACAAGAAAAGGTAGGAGGAGAAGTGCATTGACATGCATACTCAACATCATTTGTGCAGTCTGGCTCGAAGCAATGCTTCACCTCCATATTATTATAATGGTCATTTTGCAGGCCTAATTGTAGTTATTCAAGGACAAACTTAGATTATTTAGTTAACAAAAATAATTATCAGGATTTTCTAAGCTTAGTATCTGTTTTTATTATCACTAATTTCACTAAATCAATTAATTTTTTATAAATTATCTCTCTATGAAAACTGTTAGATTTTTTAATAGTAGGTATATGAAGAAAATTGAAATATATTTTAAGCCATAATATATGAACAAAGCTATGCACCTTGGTGACCTAAAAATTATTAGCACATAAAAACAATAAATCAAATCCAAAGCGAACTCGATCAAAAACTTCGCAAAGCACTTATCAGTCCCTAAGTTAAATAAAAGGTTTATAACCACAACTTTATATTCTTTAATCACTATATTTCTGCTATAGAGCTATTCTATTCAATCCAAACATGACCATCTTCTTAACTAATAATTTGCCAACAAAATCAACTTTAATTTTTAGTGTGATTTGCTGAGATATCAATTTACTATTTAACAAGATTTGTTGGATGATAAATATAGCCTATAATAAAATCGAGCTATGCTACGAATAGGATATACAGCTTAAGAGTGGCCTTGAAACAGTTATAGGAGGAAATATTATTATTTTCTGCAAAAAAGCAAAATAATACTCTTTTTCTCTGAAAGTATGAAACTCTGATTTCTGAAATAACGCCATATAAAATATAAAATTAGCCTTAATTATTATAGAGAAGAATAGATTTAACGGCAAAAATTAAATAAAGTGCAGCTGAATCATTGATAGCAGATAGATCACAAAATTATTATCTTAAATAGTATAACAAGCATCAAAATCTATCGATTTATTTTGTATAGAAACTGATGAATAAATTTATTTCGATTTAAAATAATTAACTTCTTAATTTTGAAGAATTTTATTATTTATTTTAACATTAAAAAGAAAATGACAGAAATCAATTGGTTTTGCAAAATTAAATTCGTAGGTAAATAATAAAAATATACTTAAAAAATTAAATATAGTAAACATTATTTTCAAAGATAAATTTATTTTAGGCTAGCTCACTTAAAAGTCTTTCATTCAAAGAAAACTTGTAGTATTTTATGCTGTCAGGATTGCTTCCGATATATATTGCACCTTTGTTATACGAATAACAAATTTGTGTACTAATATTGATTAGTGAGTCAGAAATTCGTCTTCAAGCAGTATCACTTCCAATTTCACTTTCATAGATTGATCCTTCGCATTCCATCAAGTAAAGTCTCTCTAAATTTATAAGCAGCTTTACTTTATCTCTTGTAAAGTCATAATGAATCCAAGTGAAAGCATTTTTAGATATCGAATATCTCAAAACTTTTCGATTAAGACGCCCAGATATCAAAATATTCTCATTAAACACTACACTATGGCAATATTTATCAGCTTCCGGCATTGGAGTTAATTTAATTCACTCATTTCTATATAAATCATATTTCTCTGACAGAGTTAAAGAACCATAATTATTTGCTCCTCCAAAGCAATAAATATTTTGGTTGAAATAAATACATGATGAAGCCTCGCAAGGAGTTCCAGATGGCAGTGTTTGGACTTCGAAATTCTCATCAATTATTAAAGTAACACCAGAAAATGGAAAACTTTTACTAAAACAGAATAATTTGCCATTGGGGATTTGAGTTATACATGTACCACTGTTTAATCATTCTGGAGTTATTAATTTTTTTGCTTCTTTCCTTCCACTCTCAGAGCTATAAATAATTAAATTCCTTTTTTCGTCTATAAGATAAATAGATGTCTTTTGCTGATACGTGTTAATATAATCTCGATAAGCTTGCATAACTAGTGGATTCTCAAGAATACCATTGCTTTCAATTTCTAAGCAAGTTCTTCTGAACTCTTGCTCTAACTCTGGATCATTTGGTCTCTCCCACATCTCAGCTTGTTTCTCTCTTAAATTTTCCAAGACTTTTCTATTTGCAGCATCTTGCTTCTTTTTCTCTTCAAACTTGATAGCCAATTCTTCAGTTTTGCTGATAATTTGAGAATCAAGCAACGTTACTTCTTTTTTCATCTTTAATCCTATGCCTTCTTTTCAGTCTTCGAAATCTTTCCTATTTCTTTCGTTTTCATCGATTAGACAAGAAATTGATGCTTTAATGTTGTCTAATTCAACATTCACTGAGGAAATAGCTTTATTTTGTTCTTGCAAACTGCTTTCTATGCTGGCAAGTTTGCTGTCTAGATAACCTTCAAATTTGTCTTTGATGAAGCATTCGATCATTTTCTCAATTTTTTCGCTGAACCCACAGAATTCCTTGGCGCTATTGCTTCAATCTAGATGGTCAGAAAAAACCATTTGCATTTTCCCAACAGCCTCGCTAGGTTGTAAACTCAGCAGTCCTAAAATAGGGTCTTGCTCCAATTTTGGTATTTTTTGGGCTTGGGAAATTTTTGAAAAGCAATTGTCTATTTTATTGGAATGGGAATCCAGATTTTCCATGAGATCACTTAAACTGTTTTCTGAGCCAAGAAGGCGCTGGCTAAAAGAAGCTAAAATTTTCCTTCTTAATTTGCTGCTTTTTGACTTTTCTTTGGTAAGAAATGCGAGAGCAGCTTCTTTAGTCCCTTCGTGCGGCTCTACACAAATTGACTCAAAGTTATGATTTCTATTTGGCAATTTCATATGCTTGCCAAAATGCTGTTCACATGAGTAGGTAGGAAGAGAAGCGCATGAGCATGAGTATTCAATCTCATTCGTGCATCCTGACTCAAAACAGTGTTTGACCTCCATATAATTATTAGTGGTTAATTGATAGTTAAAATTATATCCATATTAAAGTAAAATATAGATAATTTAATTTAAAGCATTTTAGGAAGTTTATTATAAAATTTGCTAATTTTTCTAGATAATTTTTAAGTTTAAATGCTTTATATTGGCTTCATAAGTATTATCATTTATTAACATTTGTTGGATAATTCCATCAATATATTGATTAAACAATTTATTAGCCAAATAGATTCTGTGCATAATTTTTCTTTCATAATTTCCATAAAAATCCTTAATCTATCTCTATAAATTAATTACAAATGAACAATATAAAATATACTGATGATCCATAATTTCATTTTTGGCAAGCATAAAACAATTTAAGCTTTTATTGCACATGACACCCTGAAGTAAGACTTGCATCTCATATACAAGCAAAACTAATAAAAATATAATAAGAAAATTCAAACCTAATATGGACCGATGACAAGAACAGCTAGCTTTATAAAGCAAGCAATCGCACAAATACATGGAATTAACTGTAAATTAAATAAATTTTGAATAAATTATAGAAAATCGTCCTCGTCAAAACTTTCGTCATAAACCTTTGAATCAAACTCACTTAATATTTTTTCATTCAAAGAAAACTTGTAATACCTTAGGCCATTTGAACTTCCAATATATATTGCGTCTTTGTTATATACCCAATAAATTTGGGCTCCGTCAACGATTATTGAGTCAGAAATTCGCCTTCAAGCAGTATCACTTCCAATTTCGCTTTCATAGATTGATCCTTCGCATTCCATCAAATAAAGTCTCTCTAAACTTATAAGCAGCTTTACTTTGCCGCTTGCAAATTCATAAGGGATTCTAGTGAAATCATTGTTATATATCGAATATCGCAATAGTCTTGAATTATTTCTTCCTCCAGAAATCAAAAGATTCCCATTAAATACTACACTATGGCAATAGCAATCAGCTTGTGGCATAGGAGTTAATTTAATTCAAATATTTCGATTTAAATCATATCTCTCTGACAGATTTAAAAAACCATTATTAGATTGCCCTCCAAAGCAGTAAATATTTTGGTTGAAATAGATACATGATGAAGCATAGCAAGGAGTTCCAGATGGCAGTGTTTGGACTTCAAAATTCTCATCAATTAGTAAAGTAATTCCAGAACACGAAAATTTACCAAAACAGAATAATTTATTATTTGGCAGTTGAGTTATGCATGTGTAAGTGTTTAATACTTCTGGAGTTCTTAAACTAGCAGCTTCTTTCTCCCCAATCTCAGAGTTATAAATAATTAATTTCGCTCAATCATCTTTTTTACTTATAAGATAAACAGATGTCTTTTTTTGATAAGTCTCAATGTAATCTTGATAAGCTTGAATAGCTGGTGGATTATCAATAATACCATTGCTTTTATATTCTAAAGTAGTTCTTCTAAAATCCTGCTCTAACTCTGGGTCATTTGGTCTCTTCAACATCTCAACTCTTTTCTCTTTCAAAATTAGTGGAGCCATCATTCTTTTTATAGCATTTTGATTTTCTTCTGCTTCTTTTTGGTTAGAAATTATTTCTTCAGTTATGCCTATAATCTGTGAATTAAGCAAGCCCATTTCATTTTCTGTCTTTAATCATATGTCTTCTTTTCAAATTTCACATTCTTTTCTATTCTTTGCGTTTTCATTAATTAATTCATTAATCGACACCTTGATGTTTTTTAGCTGAACATTATCGAGGAAATTGATTTGTTTTGATTTTCTAAATTATTTTCAATGTTAGCAAGTCTGCTGTCGAGATATCCTTTAAATTTGTCTTTGATGACGCATTCAATCATTTTCTCAATTTTTTCGCTAATTCCGCAGAAAGCCTTTGTGCTATTATATCAATCTGGATTTTCTGGAATTATCATTTTTATTTTCTCAATAGCTTCATCAGGCTGTAAACTCAACAGTCTTAAAATAGAGTCTTGCTCAAATTTTGAAATTCTCCTGGCTTGAGAGATTTTTGTCAAGCAATAATTTATTTCAGTCAAATTGGAGTCCAAACCTTTTATATTTTCTCTCAAATCGCTTTCTGAGTTCAGAAGATTCTTGCTGAATTTAGCCAAGATTTTTCTTTTGAGCTTTTCATGCTTCGACTTTTCTCTGGTTAGAAAGGCAAGAGCAGCCTCTTTTGTCCCTTCGCATGGCTCGATAAAAATAGACTCAAAGGTATGAGTTCTATTAGGCAGCTTTATATGCTTATTGATATGCTTTTTACAGGAATAGGTAGGAGGAGAGGTACATTGGCACGCACACTCGATCTCATTTGGGCAACCTGGCTTAAAACAATTCTTCACTTCCATCTACAATTATTATAATGATTGACTTACAGTTCAAATTATATCAACGAAATATAAAAAATAGCCTATCTAATTCAAACTAAATTGATTTTATTTCTTTTTAGAAGTTTATTGAAAGAGCTTGCTTGATGTTTCTTACTATCTGCATCATTTATTAAGCGATTCTGTTTAAAATTTTCAACACTGAAAATAAATTCTATCATCATAAAATCCTGATCAAAATTCTTTAAGACCATACTTGTAAAAACACCAGTATGTTCAAGCACTCTTTTGACTGTTTAATCTTGTCAAAACTGCAAGGAAATTTCAGAAAAATGGGTTTGGGGTATGGAAAAAGCAGAATAGATGGAAATTGCTACTATCTTGCTCGATTTTAATGTATTTAGAAATCCTTTTAGCTTAAGATATGGCCGCACTGAAGAGCTATGAAATTTGATAAATTTTCTTGAAAATATGCATTTGTATCTCCTTTATGGACTTTTAGATAATAAGCTCAATTTTATTGCTTATATGAAAATCCTGATGAAGGTAAAGAATAAGATCCAAATGTAATTGTTAAGTTTAAGAGAGTATCAAAAACAGAGAATTTGATTTATCGGTGATTGCGACCGCTGGACTTTTTGAATGCTTATAAAATTTCTTCAAATAATCTTGATATTATGCCTTTTATTTTTGAAGATCCCCAAATGATGATTATGCAAATTCTTAAGAAGCTGAAGGTGCAGCTCTGTTTACTCTACCAATATCTCTCTCATTTCAAATAATCCAACATATCTTTTTTCGATGAAGTTGTTGAGCAGAAATGTTTTAAGAAAATATCTCAAATTTTCTACCTATCTATATGGTTCGTAGAGGTGGACATTATGGTGTTTTATGTAAAAGTTCTTATCTCGATTCTTAAAAATTGGATTTAAAACTTATTCTATTTTTTTTTCTTCATAATCTTTGCCAATCTAAATATTTTTTATCAGATCCACTGTTAGGCTTTTAATAAATCAAAATATTTCTATTAAAATAATTAATTTCTTAAGTTTGAAGATTTTTGTTATTCATTGTAATATTTAAAAGGAATGCCCAAAACCAATCGGTTTTGCTAATGCTAAATTCGTAGGGATAGAAAACTAAAATTAAAATAAATCTTTTTAAGGAAGCTGACTTAATGATTTTTCATTCAAAGAAAATTTGTAGTATCTTATATTGCTTCTTTCATCACTGCTTCCAATATATATTGCGTCTCTGTTGTATGAATAATACATTTGGAGACTATGAACGATTATAGACTCAGCAATTCGTCTTCAAGCAGTATCACTTCCAATTTCGCTTTCATAGATTGATCCTTCGCATTCCATCAAGTAAAGTCTCTCCAAATTTATAAGCAGCTTTATTTTTCCACTTGCAAAGCCATAAGGGATTGCAGTGAAAGCATTGCTTGATATCGAATATCGCAACAGTTTGCTATTTTGATATCCAGAAATCAAAAGATTCCCATTAAAAACTACACTATGGCATTGATAATCATCTTGTGGCATTGGAGCTAGTTTAACTCATTCATTTTGATTCAAGTCGAATCTCTCTGATATTGTCAGAACTTTTGTATTATTAGCTCCTCCAAAGCAATAAACATTTTGGTTTAAATAGATACATGATGAGCCATAGCAAGAAGTTCCAGATGGCAGTGTTTGGATTTCGAAATTCTCATCAATCAGTAAAGTAATCCCAGAAGGTGGATGTTTACCAAAACAGAACAATTTACCATTTGGCAGTTGAGTTATGCATGTGTAGTGATTTAATACTTCTGGAATTGTGAACACTTTGGTTTCTTTCCTTCCACTCTCAGAGTTATAAATAATTAAATTCGTTCTGCTATTTGCACTATTTATAAGATAAACAGATGTCTTTTGTTGGTACGTGCTAATATAATCTTGATAAGCTTGCATAACGAGGCTATCATCAAGAAATCCATTGCTTTCATATTCTGAACAAGTTCCTCTGAACTCCTGCTCTAACTCTCGATCATTTGGTCTTTTCAACATCTCAGCTCTTTTCTCTCTTAAAATCTGCAGAAGCATCATTCTATTAATAGCATTTTGATTGTTTTCTGCTTCTTTTTGTTTGGAAATTATTTCTTCAGTTATTCTTGCAATTTGTGAATTAAGCAAGTCTACTTCATTTTCTGTCTTTAATTTCATGTTTTCTTTTCAGTCTTCAACTTCTTTTCTATTTTTTTCATTTTCTTTAATTAGTCCAGAAATAGACGTTTTGATGCTTGCTATCTCAGAATTTGCTGAAGAAACAGATTTGTTTTGATTTTCTAAATCGCTTTCAATTTTAGCAAGTCTATTGTCTAAATATACTTCAAATTTGTCTTTGATGAAGCATTCAATCATTTTCTCAATTTTTTGACTGAACCCACAGAAAATCTTTGCGCTATCATATCAATCTGGATTGTTTGGAAAGACCATTTGCATTTTCTTAACAGCTTCATCAGGTTGTAAACTTAGAAGTCCTAAAATAGGATCTTGCTCGAATTTTGGGATTTTTTGGGCTTGGGAAATTTTTGCAAAACAATTGTCTATTTTTTTGGAATGGGAATCTAGATTTTCTATGAGATCACTTAAACTGTTTTCTGAGTCAAGAATGCGTTGGCTAAAGGAAGCTAACATTTTTCTCCTTAACTTGCTGCTTTTTGACTTTTCTTTGGCAAGAAATGCGAGAACAGCTTCTTTTGTCCCTTCGTGAGACTCTACAAAAATATTTTCAACGTTATGAGTTCTATTAGGCAATTTCATATGCTTGCCAATATGATGTTCACATGAGTAGGTGGGAAGAGAAGCGCATGGACATGAATATTCAACCTCATATGGGCAACCTGGTTCAAAACAGTGTTTGACCTCCATATAATTATTATAGTGGCTAATTGATAATCAAAAATATATCAATGTGATGATAAAATTATAGATGATTTGATTTAAAGAATTTCTGAAAGTTCATTAAAAGAATTTTCTAATTTTCTTAGATAATTTTAAGATTAAATGCTACATATTAGCTGCATAAGCATTATAATGATTATCTTTGATGAGAAATTCAGCTAATTTATCGATTAAACAACATTTTAATCAAATATACCCTGCATAATTTTCCTATTCCATAATGTCGATGGAATTGCTTAGTCTATCTACAATAATTAATTACAAATCAAAATATATAAAATATTTATGATCTATGAATTATTTCTGGTGAAATATTAAAGCTTTTATTTTCAAAAAGTAATCATATAAAAGCAAACTAATAGAAACCCACGAGATAATAAACCTAATATGGACTGCTGGCAAGAAGAATCTAGCGTTCCAGAGCAAGCAATCGGTGTAGAGGTATGCAAATTCAATAAATTTTAAATATATAATAGATAAAAATTAAAATTAACCTCGCTGAATTCAATTTTTCTCACACAGTTCTTGATTTCTAAATAAACCATCATTTTTTATGATCACCCATGAATTTTTACTTTCCTTATGCCGTGAAGAATTATTTATTAGATATTGATATTCCCATGATCTATCAGCAGCCATCAAGAAAGAAATCAACAAGACACAGCTTCATTATCAGACATTAAATTTTTCTATTAGATACGAATGCATAATTTGCATATGTTCTCATTTAACTCAATAGGCAAAATAATCCCACCTGTTTCTAAGCACCAAGCCTCCTAGACGCAGGGTAAAGTCTCAAAATGCACCGAAATCCTGCTCTAAACCGCTGAGCTCAATAAATTGCTTTTCTTATCAGCGAATATTTTGGCCCAAAAGCCAAATTAATAGCCAACTTAAATGTTGATACAAATTTATATATGAAATTGACGAACTCACAAGAGTAAAAAGTAAAGAAAATATGATAAAATTGATGCCTTGTACGGCTCAGGCAAAATCTCTCAAAAGACCTTATTTATGCATGCTCAATAGGCAGAAAGATGTTTTATTCGATGAAAATAATGAAAGCTGGAAAATAATCAAAAATTGTGTAATCAGGAAGAGCATAAGATATTGAGAGATATAAACAAAAATAAGAAAATAAGCATTGGATTTATGGATTTGATGCAGATTTGATTTTTTAAGGCTTATTACAGATGAATCTCATGCTAATTTATCAAAAGAATAAGTGAAATTAGGAAATTTCAGAAGCTTACCAGAGAGAGAATACGCAGTTAATCGCCAAAATTTTAGATTTCATATCTAAATCGGCTGAGAGAACACTTGCAGATTGAATTTCTGGAGCTTATAGACTTGATTAGAAATATTCATTGAAGGTTTTGCAACCCTCATGATTTTGTTGGAAATGATTCATTTCCTAGGCTCTTCACGAAAACCCAGTCTTTTCAGCAAATTTGTATGAATTCAGATATTTGTCTGATTGCGGCCTTTTCAATTAGAAAGCTTTAAATTCTGCATCAAATAATTCCTTTCATTTGAGCATAAAAATATTACAGACCACATAAGACCAAAAAATAAGCTCATATCCACCTTAATTTTATATATTTAACAAATATTGCCAATAAGAGAAGTTTTCCATCAAATCAAAAATGAAAAAGTCAAAAAGTAGAGAATCAGAAGACTCTGAAAATAAAAATTATTATAAATAACAAGAACCTGAAAATGTGAAGCGAACTCTAGGATTTCACTTGGATAAGAGGATTTACTATGTGAAGAGCAAAAATGCTGCATATATCTACTGATAAAGGAAAGAAATTGTAAGGCATAATTATATCTTATATGCAAGGGCTACATTGGTAGAGTTTTACTCTGAAAAATTGTTATAGATATTATCTTTGCATCTATAATATATTTTTCTAATCTTCCACTATCATTTTGGCAATAAATTGTGGATATTTATTATTCTCCTGATAACTACTATTCAACCAGCCATGCTCACAATTTTCAAGTCTCTGTTATCAGGACAAAGGATCAATTTATTAATCAAAATTATCGAAATCCAAATGGACTATCATTGTTGAGCTATAGAATTTCTATTGCAGCTAATGGAAGTTATGCATTAATACTTCAATTTTCTGAAATTTATTATATACAAAATATGCGCATTTTTACAGTAAAAATTGGAAGCTAAATATTAAAAAACAGCCTAAATGTCGCACTAACAGCAGGACGTTACAATGCTTATAATATTCTCGTTGAGTTTCAGCTTTCAATGGATTAGCTTATATAAATGGAAATTATTTATCTGATGCATATATAAGTGGATCACTTGTAATTGATTTGATTTCAATAAATAATGATCCAATGATATCAGGAATCATTTTAGTTAAAGAAATTGTAGTGTTCCTACAGATAACTGTGAAATGTGCTATGACAGAAAATGCACAAATTGTATTAGCTACTTGTAGTAGTTGAATAGAAAATGCAAGTGCAACTGGTGGAAGATGCTATTGTAATCCAAACAGATACTATGATCCTGAATAAACTCATGCGTTATTTGTGATAATTTATGTAAAATATGCTCTGGGTCAATATTTTCCAATGCAGTTCTTGCAATCATTCTTATTATTTAGTAGCTGGTGCTTGCTTGGGAGCTTGTCCCTATGGATTCTCATCTTCTTGCTAAAAATTTGATGGAATTATGGTCGATACAAGTTTTTTAAATTATTTTTATGGGATTTATGGAAATTTTATTACTGGAAATAATAAAAATAGTTTCATTTTTTAGATTCTCCTTAAAGAGATGATCCTATTCCAGCTAAAAATCGTGGACTTTATTTTTCTGCAGAAACATACTTAAAATCAAATACAGTTATACATTTCTCCGTCGATTTTCACTTGGAATTTGGGTCTGAATTTCGCCTGGATCAGAAGATATTTTCAATCACTGCAATTCCAGAAATAAAATTTCTGAAACTAGGGTGTTGTGTATTTTATTAGAAAATACTGTAGAATCAGCTATTTTAATATCAACAAATAGTTTATCTCCTGCTAATAGCTCATGATTTTATCTTTCTTATTTTATATCATTTTCATCACCTTTTACAACAATTAAGTTAGTTTAAATAGCATAATCAAGCAATCTTCATATCAATCTGGATTTATATACAGAGATCTGCCAGGTGGCACCATAATATTAGCCAAAAGTTCAGATCTAAATTTCAAAGGATTTATTCACAAATTTCAGTTGTGAAATTCTGCACTTCAAAATTTGAATATTCAATACTTTAATCAATATGTGGGACTGTCAAAATAAGGTGGCTTTGCTCATGTGAATTTCAAGCTGAATTAGCAATGGGGAAATCATTGGGTGTGATGAATCATGAGCGGAAAGATGTATCTTGGAATTTAACGATGAGCTAAAAATATTGTAAATAGGCTGAAATTCAGGTCAACAAATCCTGTAGAAGCATGCGGGCAAATTTTGATTATTGGGTCGAGCAGCTTAACATGAACGGGCTGAGCATTTATCGGCTTGAATATGGACTATCTGATTTATCTACTTCTCAAGCAATATCATATAGCTATTCTTCAGAATCTGATACTTTATCAATAACAAATTTTACAGAATATGAAAACCGGCACTTATTTCTATGTTATTGCAGCTTACTAATACAGGGGTTTCTTGGCTTACAAATCCATTGATAATAAGAACGCTTAAAGCAGATGAGACGACAGGGATTGATTAAAATATAGTGAATACGAAGATAGAAATTTTGCCTCAAAGCTCAATGTTGTCAATTTTGTGAGTTATCCGGAGGAAGTAGTAATCAAGCGACTGAGGTGGCTGCTGATATAAGGATAAGCATCTTTCCACAGATAGAAATATTAACAAGTGGATAGATACAAATAACGCTTCCAAGTGGATTTTCGGTCAATTGTTGGTGGCACCTGTTTGTAGAGGTAAACAGCCTTATATGGCAGAAGTGAATGCATAGGCGTGTTTTGTGGTGGGAAGCAAGATTGGGATACAGCTATTGCAGATTCAACTGGGGTTTATGGAAATTCTAAGCTGGAGTATCAAACTATTTTGAAATTTCTAATATTTATGCTCCAAGCAGCTCAGGATAGTATTTTTTTGCTTTTGGAATCTACGATAACAATTTTTAATATCTCAAATCTGGATCCGCTGCTATAAACATGGTGCTTATGTCCAGTCTTCTATCTCTCTAGTTGTTGTCCACACAGGATTTAATACTCCTACAGTCTCATCTTTAATTGAACTGCTCAAGAAGATGTCCCAATAGGTGTCACCTCAACTACTCCGTTGCTATTCAAGGCTTTATAGAAATAGGTTTCTCTACCACGTCGTCTGGTAATAATCTTTCCAGGACTAATTTAGGATTAGGAATCTCTGTAGGTTTTTCTATTCATTGTCTCGGCATATCTGGGATCCTTCCTCCATCTGGTTCTTCATTAACTAATATTTTAATATCTCTTTCAAGCTCAGCTTACTCCACTACTACAATTATCATTACAATTTCAATTTCTCAGTCTTTCAGCATAATTCTGCATTTTCCAGATATAAAATACGTCCAAAACACCAATTCTTCTGCGTATATAGATACAACTTATCAAGTAGCTAACCGAATCCGTGCTGATTTAAATACAGGGAAATCTTCAAGCAATGCAGGAAAAATTGTTTCTTCAGTCACATCTTCAGGAGTGACTATAACATTATCAAATTTTCTTGTTCAGCCTACGTCTACTTTACATCTGGCAGTGCTTTTATGATTTCGTCAGCGACTAGAGGGACTTTGCCTTATTTGTTGTTCCAGATAACACCTAGGCATGATTTAGGGTATTGTCAGTATGCGAAAGTTTCTTGTACTATTGATGGAGAAAATCAGGCATATGTATTATACCCATTTAATATGATTTTGGTGACATTAATGGGAAATTTGGCGGGTGGGACACATACATATGCCATTGTTGGATTGTATAACCCGGAATCAGTTCCAAGCGTTTAGAATGATTTGGTGCTTTATACGTGTGGGAATCAGGCAACTTGTGCAAAGCTTTATTTCTCTGGTAAAATCCCAATTTTGACAGCTGGAGGATTTATGTATCTAGATGTGGAGCCTACTAGTTATGTACAGGCTAGTGTTTGTGCAATATACATTAACAGTATCTCCTGCCCAATGCTATACCTACCTGCGCTTCCGCTCAAGTGATTTTCCCTCTTTCTTCTCCTTCTCAAGCAGCTTCCCCTTCTCCTTACTGTTCTGCCGTATTTCTCTCAATCCTAGACCAAACTGGCTCCACCTGTACAGTCTCTTCAAACACTATCACTCTCTCAATCCCAAACTCTTTACGCTCAAAACATGATCTACATCAAAGTCCGCAGCGTAAAAAAACCCTTCTGCTTCTGCCTCTGGCACTTTTACATTAAAAACCAAAAACTCTTCAGAATGCATCATCAATATGGATTCATCAATCCCAAGCATTACATTTGCCGATTCCACGAAATCTATTACCTATATCAGCCTATATTTATCCCATCCTCTGCAAATTCTATAGCAATTTACGCATTTTCTTTCTGAATATTTAGAAGCTGGCGATAATATTCAAATAGTATTTCCTTTAACCATATTTGGGATTTTAAAAACCTCCTATATATGGGATCTTAATTCTAAATCAAGTGATCCCTCATGATCAGCAAAAGAGAGCACAAAGACTATAACGGCAGGGACTGACACTATATCAGGAAAAGTGTCATTTCTATATTAAATAATACAAATTTCGATCAAGGAATAAGCTCATAATTTATGGTAGCAACCTCATATGATGGAATTACCATGCAACAAATACCAGAAGCCACGTATTTTGCGAATACAACTGTGCAGGCACCGTCACTTACTGTTACGGCGATTACGTTTTTAACAAAAAATGAAGGAGAGTAAGTGACTTATCAGTTTTATTTTGCATGAGCCATTTTCATAGCTTCAATAGTTCTTGTAGACCCCAGGAATCTATCACACAAATTTCTTCTCTTTGCTGTCACCTTAAATCCAGATATTAAAATCTCACTGAAATTTTGGACTAAACAATAATAAGTTGCTGCTTGAATTCTTCTCCCATTGAAAGGAATCATAGTCTCAATAGAAGTTGTATAATGTCCTCCTGCGGATTTTTCAATTTCACTTTTTTGGCCTTAGACAACTGAGATTGCTAATAAATCTATATAAACAAAAGCATATAAATCAAAAGTTTGTCTTTTTTCTACTGCAGATTCTTCTAAAATAGTGTGAGGAAGATCTCTGCGGCTTCTGATCCATTTTGCAAAGGCTGAATACGTGATAGTCTCACTTGTAGGGCGATCGCCATTGGCTTGCTTAAAGAAGTATCGCCGTTTTTAGTTGCCCAAGCTATTTCTGGCGCAAATCCTTTGGCATGCTCTTTCTCTGTGTTAAGGGCTGCTTCTGATACAAATTATAGGGAAATAAGTGTTTTTGATTTTGATTTCTTTGTCGAATTTATTCTGGATTCTTCCCAGATTTCATATGGCCATGGTCTCAATATGTTGAAACCTGAGACATCTCAATCATCTCTGATTTACTGATGACGTCGCTTATACCATTGAGCGTGATTTTCTTCTTGAGTGCAAGAAAGTGCTAAAGTTGTATCTTTTTTCTCTTCTTCAGTGGTAGCAGCTTTTGTGGATTTTTCTTTCTTTTCTTCCTCTTGAATGGAAAAATCAATCAGGAGAGTGTCTTCATCTCTCCTCATGTGATGTAAAAATGTGTTTTAGCCTTCTCCTGCGGTATTTGTCATTGGATGAAGACAGGTGTGTTGTTGATAATAGACTGCTTTATTGAGGACGAATTCTACTTGCTTTTTATGATCATTTGCAAGAGCAAATGAAGAGACTCCGCCAAAGACTACAGTGAGGAGTTTGGTGAGCTTCTCTTCAGGAGCATCCCTAATCACACCGCTGCAAGCTTCTTAGTAAGAATCTTGAAGAAAGTTTCAGGTCTGTGGATAGCAGATAATAAGTAGAATTTACCCTTCTTGTCTTTCCAGAATAAATTCTTTAAAATCATACCTGTAAAAACAGCAGTATGTTCTAAGCACTTTTGACTGTTTTAACTTGCCAAAAATGCAAAGGAAATTTCAAGAAATAGGGTTTGGGGCATGGAAAAAGCAGAAGAGATGCAAACTGCTAAACAGCAACCATCGATTTTGCAATCAGAACATGAAAAATAATTGAAAAGCAATGAAATATTTACCTCACTTGATTTAATAGGAATAAGATATTTATATAAATATGTAATAAACTCGAATCATGATTATAAATTCCACTAAGAATAATCGTAATCGTTGACTTGAATATTTTAGGGTCTGGCTCGAAGCTAAGGACAAGTGGTTTACTTGAATAATTTTTCAATATATCCATGTTATGGCTTGAAATGCCAACAACGAATGTAAGATTATTTCCTTTTGCAGGTATTATGAAATTATTTAATTCTGAATCACCAGTATTCAATGCCAAAATTACTCCAATTGGATTTCATTTTCTTGCTTGATCAGTTGAAAATGCGCAATTTTTATCAGTAATTAAATTTACGAGTTTTGCTTTATAAGTATAATTGCATAATTTTTGACTCTCTAAAGAAACAGCAGTGCCACTGACAGTGCTAAATATATGATTTTCTAAGTCCGCAGTAACAGAAGGGATAATTCCTCCAGAGTAAAGAGTAACTAATTCTGGTGGGGAAATTATTTTCAAAATGCATAACGCTGTAGTGAGGAGCAAAGCAAGGGATTTTGGCATTAGAAAATCTAATATTTATTATAGTAATTAAATCATCTACAATTTTTGAATTTTCTCAGATATACAAATAGCTTTTTATAACTTGTTTTCGCAAAATTGTAAATTCAGAAAGATTAATTCTTTCTATTTAAATTTTATATAGCAAAATTTTCTTATTTAATTAGTTTTTATGTGTAAAAATATTACATCCAGCCACATAAATAACTTTGATTTTAAAAATGGAGATGGTCTATTCAGAAAGTCAAATGTTTCATCCTTGAGCGTTTAAGTAATTCTTAGAAGAAGTTTTGAGAGTCTCAAGAGACTTGATTACATTTCATCAATTGCAAATGCTTATATGTAAAGAAAGATCTAGATCACGGCAAACAACTGACGTGAAATTGCAATATCATATAATAATGTAGCAAGCATCTAAATCTGTCGTTTATTTTATATGGAAGCTTTTGTATCAAATTATCTCTATTAATACAATTAATTTCTTAAGTTTGAAGATTGTTGTTATTCATTGTAATATTTAAAAGGAATGCCTAAAATCAATCGGTTTTGTTAATGCTAAATCTGTAAGGATATTGTAAATAATCTATATATTAGTCCCTAGCTGGAATAGATAAATAATTTTGAATTTATTTCTCGATATAATGCATGATTTATTAAGGCGCATAATTAAATAAAAGAAGTTAGAAAACTAAAATTAAAATAAGTCTTTTAAGGAAGCTGGCTTAATGATTTTTCATTCAAAGAAAACTTGTAGTATCTTATATTGTCATCCGAATCAATGCTTCCAATATATATTGCATCTTTGTTATATGATGAATACATTTGAGGACTTTTAACGATTGTCGAGTCAGAAATTCGCCTTCAAGCAGTATCACTTCCAATTTCACTTTCATAGATTGGTCCAGGGCATTCCATCAAGTAAAGTCTCTCGAAATTTATAAGCAGCTTTACTTTCTGACTTGCAAAGTCATAAGGGATGCTTGTGAAAGCATTGCTTGATATCGAATATCGCAACAGTCTGCTATTATTAAATCGAGAAATCAAAAGATTCTCATTAAGCACTACACTATGGCAATTGCAGTCAGCCTGCAGCATTGGAGTTAGTTTAACTCACTCATTTTTTTCTAAATCAAATCTCTCTGACAGAGTTAAAGTAGTATTATTATATCCTCCAAAGCAATAAACATTTTGGTTGAAATAGATACATGAGGAAGCAAAGCACGGAGTTCCAGATGGCAGTGTTTGGACTTCGAAATTCTCATCAATCAGTAAAGTAATCCCAGAACCTGGAAATTTACCAAAACAGAATAATTTACCATTTGGCAGTTGAGTTATGCATGTGTAGCGGTCTAATACTTCTGGAGTTGTTAACACTTTGGTTTCTTTCCTTCCACTCTCAGAGTTATAAATAAATAAATTCGTTCTGTTATTTTCATTTTTTATATGATAAACAGATGTCTTTTGTTGATACGTGCTAATATAATCTTGATAAGCTTGCATAACCAGGCTATCATCAAGAAAACGATTGCTTTCATATTCTGAACAAGTTCTTCTGAACTCCTGCTCTAACTCTGGATCATTTGGTCTTTTCAGCATCTCAGCTCTTTTCTCTCTTAAAATTTGTGGAGCCATCATTCTATCTAATATATTTATATGTTTTTCTGCTTCTTTTTGTTTGGAAATTATTTCTTCAGTGATTCTTGCTATTTGAGAATTAAGCGAGTCTCTTTCATTTTCTGTCTTTAATTTTATGTCTTCAAGTTCTTTTCTGTTTTTTTCATTTTCATTAATTAGCCCAGAAATAGACGTTTTGATGCTTGCTATCTCAGAATTTGCTGAAGAAACAGATTTGTTTTGATTTTCTAAATTGCTTTCTATTTTAGAGAGTCTGTTGTCAAGATAAAATTCAAATTTGTCTTTGATGAATAATTCAATCATTTTCTCAATTTTTTCACTGAACCCATAGAAAATCTTTGTGCTATCATATCAATCTGAATTGTCTGGAATTATCGTTTTCATTTTCTCAATAGCTTCATCAGGCTGTAAACTCAATAGTGCTAAAACAGAATCTTGCTCTAATTTTGATATTTTTTGAGCTTGAGAAATTTTTGTAAAACAATTATTTATTTTATCTGAATGAGAGTCGAGATTTTCCATGAGATCGCTTAAATCAGTTTCTGAGTCAAGGAGACGCTTGCTAAAAGAAGCTAAAATTTTTTTCCTCAACTTGGCACTTTTTGATTTTTCTTTGGCAAGAAATGAGAGAACAGCTTCTTTTGTTCCTTCAGGAGACTCTACAAAAATTGATTCAAATGTATGAGTTCTATTTGGCAATTTGATATGCTTACTGATATGCTGGTCGCAGGAATAGGTGGCAGGAGAGCTGCATTGGCATGCACAGTCAACTTCATTTGGGCAGCCTGGCTCGAAACAATGTTTCACCTCCATATACAATTATTATAGAAGTCGACTTATATCAAAATTATATCTTTGTGAGAGAGTACAAAATGTATTGCTAATTATTTAAAGCATAGTTTAGTATTTTCTAGAAGATTATTCCAAGAATTTAATAATTTTTATTAGATAATTTCAAATGCTCTATATTAGTTGCATAAGTATTACAACTATTATATTTTTTGAGAGATTCGATTAGCAAATTATTAATCAAATAGACCCTGTGTATAATTTTTCTATTCCATAATACCCAGGAATTGCTTCATCTATCTACAATAATTTGTAAAAATTAAAATATACAAAATATTAATGATCCATAAATGTGTCTCTCGCAAAAAATTACTTATTTGAGCTTTTATTGAGGATAAGGCACCTAACCTCATCATATACAAAGTAAAATTAACAAAAATATAGATAGAAATTTATAGATAATATACCTAATATGGACTGCTAATAAGAAGCATCTAGCGTTCCAGAGCAAGCAATAGCAGCAAAAGTATGAAATTAATTGTAAATTCAATAAAATCTAAATAAATAACAAATAAAAGTTAAAAATCAATCCTGCTATATTAAAATTTCCTCACAAAATACTTCAAACGAACCAATATTTTTTATATTCACCCATACATTTTTATGCTTTTTATGCTGTGAAGAATTATTTATTGTCTATTGATATTCTCAGGATGCATCGGCAGCTCCAAAGAAAGATATAAACAAGGCATAATTCGTTATTAAACATTAGCAGTTTCTACTTAAATATGAATGACATAATTTACATATGTTCCTTAACTCAATAGGCTGTCTATTCCCAAAATTTTTCTCCACACCAAGCCTCCTAGTCGCAGTGTCAAAGTCTCCAAATGCAACAAAATTCTTGTCTAAATCGCCAAGCCTGATAATTGCTTTATTTATTAGTGGATATGCAGCCCAATAACAAAAATTAGCATCTGCTTTAAGGCTGATAGAAATTTAACTATAAAATTGACGAGTTCACAAAGAAAAAGAGGAAGAAAATGTGATGCAGGTGATGACTGATTTTGCTCAATTAAAATATCCCAAGAGATCTTGCTTATGGCATGCTCATGAAAAAGATTAGATAGTTTATTCAATGAAAAATTGAAAAATGATGAAAACTTACAAAAATCAATAATTTTGTAATCAGGAGAAGGCGTGCCCGGAGAAGAAGAGGATAAGATATTGAGAAATATAAGAAATTACAAAATGGGCGAAATAATCATGCTATTTTATGGACTTGATGCAGATTTGATTTTGCTGGAGTTTATTGCACATGAATCTCATTTGGTTTTATCAAGAGAAGAAATGAATCAAGAACGTCAAAAGCATGCCATAAAGAATACGCAGTCAATCGCAAAATTTTAGATTTCATGTCTAAATGATTTGGAGAATGCTTGCAGATTGAATTTCTGTAATTCAATGATTTGATTCAGAAAAATTATTGAAAGTTTTCACAGGCCTTGATTTTTGGGAGAAATAATTTTATATAAAGGCTCCCTTCATTTGAATTCAGGAAGGAGCTCTTGATAATCTTTTAGGCAAAATGGTATAAATTCGAGTATTTGCCCGACTTTAGCCTTATCAATAGGAATCTTTTTCAAAACTTTATCAAAAAATCCTTTATTCGAACATAAAAATATTACAAATCACATATAGCCAAACAATAAGCTCAAATCCAACTCAAATTTTATGTATTTACTTCCAATATTGCAAACATAAAAGAAGTTTTTCATCAAACCAAAATGAAAAAGCCAAAAAAAAACAAAGAATCAGAAGACTTTGAAGATAAAAATTATGATGAATATCAAGAAACTGAAAATGAGATGCTAAGTCTGAAATTTCACTTGAATAGAGAGGGATTCATTATGTGAAGAAAAGAAATTCTACTTACAGCCACTGATAAAGGAAGAAAAACTGCAAGCATGATTAAGTCTATTTGCAAGGGCAGCAATGATAGAGTATTACTATTCTCAATGTGAAAAAATTTGCATTGGCATTGTTCTTATCAATTTGCATCAAATAATAAAAGATTCTTTTAAATGCCTAATTCTAGAGCTTCTAAACTCAAAGCTGATATTCATATCTAGAGGTATTTCAGCAAGATCGCAGGATATGCTATCAAAGGAATATAGAATTTACTCAAATCTATAATAATGTTTTTCAAGTTAGTTCTATTATCAAACATGACTGCATGTATGCTAAATAGTCTAGTAATGAAAATTAATGTATCAATTGCTCTCTATCAATTTATATAAGAAAAAGCAAGACAGCTGCTGGATTTTCGTCAAAGCAGACTCTAATTATATTCTGCAAAATCAAAATAATAGATTTAACGACAAAAATTAAATAGTATAGCAAGCATCAAAATCTATCGATTAATTTTATATAGAAACTGATGAATAAATTTATTTCAATTAAAAATAAATAAGCTTCTTTAATTTTGAAGAATTTTAATATTTATTTTAATATTAAAAGGAAATGGCAAAAAATCAAATGGTTTTGTTACAATTAAAATCGTAGGTATTTTATAAAAAATAGATAAAATGGTCTCAAACTGGAATAGATGGTTATTTAAATTGTAATTCTATATAGTAAGCATGATTTATTAAAGTGTAATATTTGAATAAAAGAAGCTGAAAAAACAAAAATTAAAATAAATTTTTTAAAGGTAATTGTTTTAAGTAAGCTCGCTTAATGATTTTCTATTTAAAGAAAACTTGTAGTATTTTATGGTTTTACTAAAACTCTCAATGCAACCAATATATATTGCGTCTTTGTTATATGAATAATAAACTTGAATATTGTGAACAATTGTTGAGTCAGCAATTCGTCATCAGTCAGTATCACTTCCAATTTTGCAATGATAGATTTTTCCAGGGCATTCTATCAAGTAAAGTCTTTCTAAATTTATAAGCAGCTTTACTTTTCACCTTGCAAAATCATAAGGGATACTTGTAAAGGCATTTTCAGATATTGAATATCGCAACAGTTCGCTATTATTATATCCAGAAATCAGAATATTCCCATTAAACACTACACTATGGCAATTTGTATCAGCTTGCAGCATTGGAGTTAATTCAATTCATTGATTTATCGACAAATCGAATTTCTTGGATAAAGTTAAATAATCATCATTATATCCTCCAAAGCAATAAACACTTTGGTTGAAATAGATACATGATGAGTCAGAGCAAGGAGGTCCAGATGGTAGAGTTTGGACTTCGAAATGCTCATTAATTAGTAAAGTAATCCCAGAAGGTGGATGTTTACCAAAACAGAATAATTTGCCATTTGGCAGTTGAGTTATGCATGCGCGAGAGTTTAATACTTCTGGAGTTCTTAACACTTTGGTTTCTTTCCTTCCGTTTTCAGAGTTATAAATAATTAAATTCGTTCAGTCATTTTCATCATTTACAAGATAAACAGATGTCTTTTGTTGATAGATATTAATGCAATCTTGATAAGCTTGCATAACTAGTCTGTCCTCAAGAAAACCGTTGCTTTCATATTCTGAACAAATTCTTCTGAACTCCTGCTCTAACTCTGTGCCATTTGGTCTATTCATCATATTAGTTCTTTTCTCTCTTAAAAGCAATGGAGCCATCAATCTATCTAATATAATTTGAATATTTTTTGGTTTTTTTTTGATGAAAATTAGCTCTGTGATGTTTATGATTGTTGAATTAAGCAAACCTCCTTCTTTTTCTATCTTTTGCCTGGTCTCTTCTTTTCAGTCTTCAAATTCTTTTCTATTCTTATCATTTTCGTTAATTAATCTAAAAATAGATGCACTGATGTTTTTAAGTTCAAAACTTGCTGAGGATATAATTTTATTTTGCTCTTCTAAACTGTTTTGTTTGGAATTTATTATGTTTATGATTTTTGAATTAAGCATGTCTACATCTTTTTCTATCTTTAGTCTGGTCTCTTCTTTTCAGTCTTCAAATTCTTTTTTGTTCTTTTCATTTTCGTTAACTAATTCAGAAATAGACGTCTTGATGTTTTTTAGCTCAAAATTTGTTGAGGATATAGTTTTATTTTGTTCTTCTAAACTACTGTTTTGCTTGGAAATTATTTTTTCAGTGATGTTTATAAATTTTGAATTAAGCAAGCCTGCTACTTTTTCTATCTTTTGTCTGGTCTCTTCTTCAAATTCTTTTTTGTTCTTATCAATTTCGCTAATTAATTCAGAAATAGACTTGGAAATTATTTCTTCAGCGGTGCTTATGATTTTTGAATTAAGCATGTCTACATCATTTTCTATCTTTTGTCTGGTCTTTTCTTTGCAGTCTTCAAATTCTTTTTTATTCTTTGTATTTTCGCTAATTAATTCAGAAATAGATGCCTTGATGTTTTTTAGCTCAAAATTTGTTGAGGATATAGCTTTATTTTGTTCTTCTAAACTGCTGTTTTGTTTGAAAATTATTTCTTCAGTGATGTTTATAAATTTTGAATTAAGCAAGCCTACTTCTTTTTCTATTTTCAATCTGGTCTCTTTTTCAAATTTTTTTTTGTTCTTTTCATTTTCGTTAATTAATTCAGAAATTGACATCTTCATGCTTTCTAACTCAAGACTTGTTAAGGATATAGTTTTATTTTGTTCTTCTAAACTGCTGTTTTGTTTGGAAATTATTTCTTCAGTGGTGCTTATGATTTTTGAATTAAGCAAGCTTGCTTCTTTTTCTATTTTTTGTCTGGTCTCTTCTTTTCAGTCTTCAAATTCTTTTTTTTTCTTTTCATTTTCGTTAACTAATTCAGAAATAGACGCCTTGATGTTTTTTAGCTCAAAATCTGTTGAGGATATAGTTTTATTTTGTTCTTCTAAACTGCTGTTTTGTTTAGAAATTATTTCTTTAGTGATGTTTATAAATTTTGAATTAAGCAAGCCTACTTCTTTTTCTATCTTTAGCCTGGTCTCTTCTTCAAACTCTTTTCTATTTTTTTCGTTTTCTTTAATTAATTCAGAAATTGACACCTTCATGTTTCCTAACTCAAGACTTGTTGAGGATATAGTTTTATTTTGCTCTTCTAAACTGCTGTTTTGTTTGGAAATTATTTCTTCAGTGGCGCTTATTATTTTTGAATTAAGCAAGCTTACTTCTTTTTCTATCTTTTGTCTGGTCTGTTCAAATTCTTTTTTGTTCTTTTCATTTTCGTTAACTAATTCAGAAATAGACTCCTTGATATTTTTTAGCTCAAAATTTGTTGAGGATATAGTTTTATTTTGTTCTTCTAAACTGCTGTTTTGTTTAGAAACTATTTCTTCAGTGATGTTTATGAATTTTGAATTAAGCAAGCCTACTTCTTTTTCTATCTTTTGTCTGGTCTCTTCTTCAAATTCTTTTCTAATTTTTTCATTTTCGTTACTAAATTGAGAAATAGACACCTTCATGTTTTCTAACTCAAGACTTGTTGAGGATATAGTTTTATTTTGCTCTTGAAAACTGCTTTCTATGTTAGCGAGTTTGTTATCTAGATGCACTTCAAATTTTTCTTTGATGAAACATTCAATCATTTTCTCAATTTTTTCACTCAGCCTGAAGAAAGTTTTTGTGGTATCATATCAATTCGGATTGTCTGGAATTATCAATTTTATTTTCTCAATAGCTTCATCAGGCTGTAAACTCAGCAGCTCTAAAACGGGGTCTAACTCTGACTTTGATATTTTTTTGGCTTGTGAAATTTTTACAAAACAGTTGTCTATTTCTGCAGAGCGAGAATCCATCTCGTTTAAGATCCCTTTTAAGTCATTTTTTGATGTAAAAAGGTGACTGCTGAAAGAAGATAAAAGTTTATTCTTCAGCTTGCTGCATTTAGAATTTTCTTTCAAAAGAAATGCAAGAACTGCCTCTTTTGTTTCTTCACATGGCTCTACAAAAATAGATTCAAAGGTATGAGTTCTATTAGGCATTTTAATATGCTTACTGATATGCTGATCGCAAGAAAAGGTAGCAGGAGAAGTGCATTGACATGCACAATCAACATCATTTGTACAGCCTGGCTCGAAACAACGCTTCACCTCCATATTATTACAATGGTCAATTTTTCAGGCCAAATTTTAATTATGCAAGGACAAACTTAGATTATTTAGCTAATTATTGGTTCTTCCCAAAGTTTAGCACATGCTTTTATTATTACTTTTTTGATATTCCACTGGATATTTTAGTTTTGCAAAATGAAGATTTTGGTGAATAATTATTTGAAAGCATCTCTGTTGCAAAAATGTAAAATTCTTCAATCGAAGTAATATAAATTGAGAAAGAAAATTAAGATTTCTTTCAAAATATCATAAAAAACTAAGCTATGTTCTCGCGACCTAAAATTTATAGAAATGGGGAAAAAATTAAAATTTGTGTAGTCAAGGAGACGTGCCTGAAGAAAAAAGCACAAGATATTGAAGATATAAAGAACAACAAAAATTAGCCAAATAAGCATGTTGCATTTATGAACCTGACGCAGATTTGTTTTACTGGAGATTATTGCACATAAATTCCATACGGTTTTACCAAGGGAAGAAGCGGAGCTAAGAAATGTCAAAAAGTTTATCTTAAAATAATACACAGTTAAACGCCTGAGCTTTAGGGTTCATGTCTTGATATGTTGAGAGAATACTTGCAGATTGAATATCGGTAATTCAAGGACTTGATTTAGAAATATTTATTGAAGATTTTATGCCCTCATGGTTTTTATAGGAAATGATTTATCCCAATGCTTCCTTCATTTGAAATTCACATAGTGCCTGTCGATAACCTTTCGGCAAAATGGTATTAATTCAAGTACATGTCCATGTAGGCATATTCTTTGAATTCTTTATCAAAGAATTCCTTTCATTTGAGCGCAAACTATCACAAACTGCATAAAATCAGAAAATAAGCTGAAATCAAACTAAATTTTATGGATTCAGCCAATAGTGCCAATTAGAGAAGCTTTTTATCAAACTAAAAATGAGAAGTAAAAAAAGTAAAGAATCAAGAGACTCTGCGAATGAAAATTATTATGAATATCAAGAAATTGAAAAGATTTGCTCCTGTTTATTGATCAGGAATCAGTCTAAATATCCCTTTAGACTATATATAGGCATATAAAATAAAAATACAAATCAAGTTACCAATTTTTAAAATGCATGTAAGAATCAAAATTAAGCCAAATCTATAAGCTTTTTAATCTAAAAAATAATTCAAATTTAATCAGTGATTGTATTATTCCATAACTAACTTTTACCAAATGTGAAAATTTTAAGAAGCTATTATCTTAAAATACTGCAGGGTTATTGTGTACATGACATCCTAAGATAAGACTTATGCATCATATGAAAAGCAAAATAATATGATCTAAACCACCAAACTCAATAAATTGCTATATCTATCAGTAGAGAATACAGCCCAAGAACCAAAATGAACAGCCATCTTAAGCGTCGATTCAAATTTATCTATAAAATTGGCGAATCCATCAAGAAAAAATCAGAGAAAACGTGATGAAGTTGATGACTTGCTTGACTCAAGCACAATCTCTCAAGAGACTTTAATTATGGCAAGCTCAGATGAGATATTTTATTTGATGAAAAATTGAAAAATGATAAAAAGCGAACAAAAACCAAATATATGTTAGCAGAGGGAGAATTGACTGGATGAGATATTAAGAGATATAAGAAACTGCAAAAATGAGCCAAAAAGCATATTGAATTTATGGATTTGTTGCAGGTTTGATTTTACTGGAGTTCATTACGCATGAAATCATGCTTTATCAAGAGAAGAAGTGAAACTTGGAAATTTCTGAAGCTTATCAGATAAGAGAATATGTATTTAACCTCTAAAATAATATATTTTATATCCAAATGTGCAGGGAGAATGTTTATAATTTGATTTCTTGTAAAATAAGGACTTGATTTAGAAATATTTATTGAATTTTTTGCAGCCCTTGATTGTGTTGGAAATAATTTTATTCCAAGACTTCCTGCATTTGAATCCATAAAGGACCATTAAATAAATTTTTCGTCAAAATGGCATAGTGAAAAATTACAGCTTTTAATTTGCATAGGCACCTTAAAGTAATCATATACAAAGAAAAATTAACAAAAATATAGTTATAAATTTATAGATAATACCTAATATGGACTGCCAACAAGAAGCCATTAGACGATCCAGATCAAGCAATAGCCGCAAATGTATGAAATTAACTGTAAATTCAATAACATCTAAATAGATAATAGATAAAAGAAAAAATTCAAACAATATTTACCATCAGAGTAGCAATCATCGATTTTGCAATCAGAACATGAAAAATAATTAAAAAGCAATGAAATATTTACCTCATTGATTTCATAGGAATAAGATATTTATACAAATCTGTAATAAACTCCAAATCATGATTATTTTCCACTGAGTATAATCGTAATCGTTGGCTTGAATATTTTAGGGTCTGGATCGAAGCTAAGAACAAGTGATTTACTTGAATAATTTTTCAATATATCCATGTTATGGTTTGAAATGCCAACAACGAATGTACGATTATTTCCTTTTGCAAGTATTATGAAATTATTTAATTCTGAATCACCAGTATTCAATGCCAACATAACCCCAATTGGATTTCATTGTCTTGCCTGATCAGTTGAAAATGCGCAATTTTTATCCGTAATTAGATTTACGAGTTTTGCTTTATAAGTATAATTGCATAATTTTTGACACTCTAAAAAAACAGCAGTTCCACTGACAGAGCTAAATATATGATTTTCTAAGTCACCAGTAACAGAAGGGATAATTCCTCCAGAGTAAAGAGAAACTAATTCTGGTGGGGAAATTATTTTCAAAAAAATCATAATGCTGTAGTGAGAAGCAAAGCAAGGGATTTTATCATAGAAAATTCTAATATTTATTATAGTAAATTAAATCATCTACAATTTTTTAATTTTTTCAGATATATAAATAGCATTTTATAACTAATTTTTCAAAAATTACAAATTCAGAAAGATTAATTTTTTTCTATTTAAATTTTATATAGCAAAATATCTTATTTAATTAGCTTTTATGTGTAAAAACATTAGATCCAGCTACATAAATAACTTTGATTTTAAAAATGGAGATGGTCTAGATAATTTATTTTGAATTTATTTCTCGATACAATGTATGATTTATCAAGGTGAATAATTGAATAAAAGAAGTTAGAAAACTAAAATTAAAATAAATCCTTTTAAGGTAAATTGTTTTAAGGAAGCTCGCTTAATGATTTTTCATTCAAAGAAAACTTGTAGTATCTTATATCGCCATCATTGCTTCCAATATATATTGCGTCTTTGTTATATGAATAATACATTTGATAACTATGAACGATTATTGAGTCAGCAATTCGTCTTCAAGCAGTATCACTTCCAATTTCGCTTTCATAGATTGGTCCAGGGCATTCCATCAAGTAAAGTCTCTCAAAATTTATAAGCAACTTTACTTTGTGACTTGTAAAGTCATAAGGGATTGCAGTGAAAGCATTGCTAGATATCGAATATCGCAACAGTTTTGTATTATCATATCCAGAAATCAAAAGATTCCCATTAAACACTACACTATGGCAATAATAGTCAGCTTGTGGCATTGGAGTTAGTTTAACTCACTCATTTATATTCATATCGAATCTCTCTGAGAGAAATAAAGCACCACCATTATTAGCTCCTCCAAAGCAATAAACATTTTGGTTGAAATAGATACATGATGAGACACAGCAAGGAGTTCCAGATGGTAGTGTATGGACTTTGAAATTCTCATCAATCAGTAAAGTGATCCCAGAATAAGGTTGACTGTTTTTACTAAAACAGAACAATTTGCCATTTGGCAGTTGAGTTATGCATGTGTAACAGTC
Source organism: Blepharisma undulans (assembly GCA_949751825.1). Lineage (NCBI taxonomy): Eukaryota > Ciliophora > Heterotrichea > Heterotrichida > Blepharismidae > Blepharisma > Blepharisma undulans. The sequence goes on from CATKHM010000036.1 coordinate 56,356, forward strand.
TAATACTTCTGGAGTTGTTAACAGTTTGGTTTCTTTCCTTCCGTCTTCAGAATTATAAATAATTAAATTTGTTCTGTTGCTATCCTTATTTATAAGATAAAGAGATGTCTTTTGTTGATAAGTGTTAATATAATCTCGGTAAGCTTGCATAACTAAGCTATCATCAAGCAAACCATTGCTTTCATATTCTGAACAAGCTCTTCTGAACTCCTGCTCTAACTCTGGATCATTTGGTCTATTCAGCATCTCAGCTTTTTTCTCTCTTAAAAATTGTGGAGCCATCATTCTATCTAATATAATTTGATATTTTTCTGCTTCTTTTTGTTTGGAAATTATTTCTTCAGTGATTCTTGCAATTTGTGAATTAAGCGAGTCTACTTCATTTTTTGTCTTTAATTTTATGTCTTCTTTTCAGTCTTCAAGTTCTTTTCTATTTTTTTCATTTTCATTAATTAGTCCAGATATAGACGTTTTGATGCTTGCTATCTCAGAATTTGCTGAAGAAACAGATTTGTTTTGATTTTCTAAATCGCTTTCTATTTTAGCGAGTCTGTTATCAAGATAAACTTCAAATTTGTCTTTGATGAAGCATTCAATCATTTTCTCAATTTTTTCACTGAACCCACAGAAAGCCTTTGTGCTATCATATCAATCTGGATTGTCTGGAATTATCATTTTCATTTTCTCAATAGCTTCATCAGGCTGTAAACTCAATAGTGCTAAAACGGGGTCTTGCTCTAATTTGGATAGTTTTTGGGCTTGGGAAATTTTTGTAAAGCAATTGTTTATTTTATCTGAATGAGAGTCGAGATTTTCCATGAGATCACTTAAATTGGTTTCTGACTCAAGGAGACGCTTGCTAAAAGAAGCTAAAATTTTTCTCCTCAACTTGGCATTTTTTGATTTTTCTTTGGCAAGAAATGAGAGAACAGCTTCTTTTGTTCCTTCAGGAGACTCTACAAAAATTGATTCAAAGATGTGAGTTCTATTTGGCAGCTTGATATGCTTACTGATATGCTGGTCACAGGAATAGGTGGCTGGAGAAGTACATTGGCATGCACAATCAACTTCATTTGGGCAGCCTGGCTCGAAGCAATGTTTCACCTCCATATACAATTATTATAGAGATTGGTTTACAGTCAAAATTATATCTTCGTAAGAGAGTACAAAAAGTATAGCTAATTATTTAAAGCATAGTTTAGTATTTTCTATAAGATTATTCCAAGAGTTTTGCTAATTTTTATTACTCCCCTATTATTGATAATATTTTCCTTTTCTCAAGCATATAAGCAATCCTCTTATTTGATATAAATCTCAGAATATAAATATATATCAAGATCTAATTTCAAATGCTCTACATTAGCTGCATAAGTATTACAACTATTATCTTTTTTGAGAGATTCAATTAATAAATTATTAATTAAATAGACTCTGTGTATAATTTTTCTATTCCATAATGCCTAGGAATTGCTTAATCTATCTACAATAATTAAGTAAAAATTAAAATATATAAATTATTGATGATCCATAAATGTGTTTCTTCAAAAAATTATTTATTTGAGCTTTTATTTAGCATACGGCACCTAAACTAATCATATAAAAAGCAAAAACTAATATAAATATAATAAAATTTATAGATAATTACCTAATATGGACTGCCGGCAATAAACCTTTAGCGATCCAGAACAAGCAATAGCCACAAACGTATGAAATTAACTGTAAATTCAATAAAATCCAAATAAATAACAGATAAAAGTTAAAAATCAATCCTGCTGAATTTAAATTTCCTCACAAAATACTTCAAATGAACCAACATTTTTTATGTTCACCTATCAACAAGGCATAACTTCGTTATTAAGTTTTAGCATTTTCTACTTAAATATGAATGGCATAATTTATATATGTTCTCGTTAACTCAATATGCCGTTATTCCCAAAATTTTTCTCAACACCAAGCCTCCTATTCGCAGTGTCAAAGTATTCAAATGCACCAAGACTCTGGTCTAAATCGTCAAAACCAATAATTTCTTTATTTATTAGTGGATAACGCAGCCCAATAACAAAAATTAGCATCTCTTTCAGGCCGATAGAAATTTAACTATAAAATTGACAAGTTCTCCAAGAAAATGTGATGCAGTTGTAGACTGATTTTGCTCAATCAAAATATCCCAAGGGATCTTACTTATGGCAGACTCAAGAAAAAGATGAGATAGTTTATTCAATGAATTATTAAAAAATGATGAAACTGGGGAAAAATCAATAATTGTGTAATTATGAGAAAACATGCCTGGAGAAGAATAGCATAAGATATTGAGAGGTATAAGGAACTACAAAAATGAGCGAAATTAACATGCTAAATTTATGGACTTGATGCAGATTTAATTTTGCTGGAGTTTATTGCACATGAATCTCATTTGGTTTTATCAAGAGAAGAAGTGAAATCAAGAACGTCAAAAGCATACTATAAAAGAATACGCAGTCAACCGCAAAATTTTATATTTCATGTCTAAATGATTTGAGAGAATAATTGCCGGTTGAATTTCTGTTATTCAAGCATACAAATATTACAAACCAATAAAGCCATAAAATAAGCTCAAATATAACTCAAATTTTGTGTATTTTCTCCTAATATTGTGATACACAAGAGAAGTTTTTCATCAAACCAAAATGACAAAGCCCAAAAAGCTTCAAAATTCAAAGCTGATATTTCTACCTAGAGGTATTCCAGCAAGATCGCAGCATATGCTATCAAAGGAATATAGAATTTACTCAAATTTATAATAATGTTTTTCAAATAAGTTCTACTATCAAACATAACTGCATGCATGCCAAATAGTCTAGTAATGAAAATTGTTGTACCAATCGTTCTCTATCAATTTATATAAGAAAAAGCAAGACAGCTGCTGGAGTTTCGTCAAAACAGGCTCTAAAAACCAATAATAAAAAATTGACACAAAGGCATTAAAATCAACTTCTTCAACTTCAAATTTTCTCACTCAATTCTTAATTTCCAAATAAACCATCATTTTTTATGATCACTCATAAATTTTTACTTTCAAGATGCTGTGAAGAATTATTTATTGGATATTGATATTCCCAAGATCTATCAGTAGCTATCAAAAAAGAAATCCACAAGACACAGCTTCATTATCAGATTTTAGATTTTCTACTTAGATATGAATGGCATAATTTACATATGTTCTCATTTAACTCAATAGGCCAAGTAATCTCATCTGTTTCTCAGCACCAAGTCTCCTAGACGCAGGGTAAAGTCTCCAAATGCACCGAAATTCTGCTCTAAACCACTGAGCTCAATAAATTGCTTTTTTATCAGCGAATAGTTTGGCTCAAGAGCCAAATGAATAGCCAACTTAAACGCCGATACAAATTTATATATGAAATGGACGAATTCACAAGAGAAAAAGAAAAGAAAACGTGATGAAACTGTACTGATATGACTCAAGCAAAATCTCCCAAAAGACCTTATTCATGCTCAATAGGTAGAAATTTGTTTTATTGGATGAAAATAATGAAAGCTGGAAAAAATTCTAAAATCATGTAGTTAGGAAGAGCATAAGATATTGAGAGATATAAACAAAAATAAGAAAATAAGCATTGGATTTATGTATTTGAAGCAGATTTGATTTTTTAAGGCTTATTACAGATTAATCTCATGCTAATTTATCAAGGGAAGAAGTGAATTAGGAAATTTCAGAAGCTTACCAGAGAGAGAATAGGCAGTTAATCGCCAAAATTTTAGATTTCATATCTAAATCGGCTGAGAGAGCACTTGCAGATTGAATTTCTGGAGCTCATAGACTTGATTTGAAATATTCATTGAAGGTTTTGCAGCCCTCATGATTTTGTTGGAAATAATTCATTTCCTAGGCTCTTTACGAAAACCCAGTCTTTTCAGCTTATTTGTATGACTTCAGATATTTGTCTGATTATGGCCTTTTCAATTAGAAAGCTTTAAATTCTCATCAAATAACTCCTTTCATTTGAGCATAAAAATATTACAGACCACATAAGACCAAAAATAAGCTCATATCCAGCTTAATTTTATATATTTCACAAATATTGCCAATAATAGACATTTTCCATCAAAAATCATAAATGAAGAAGTCAAAAAGTAGAGAATCAGAAGACTCTGAAAATAAAAATTATTATAAATACCAAGAACCTGAAAATGCGAAGCAAACTCTGGAATCTCACTTGAATAAGAGGATTTACCATATGAGGAGCAAAAATGCTGCATATACTGATAAAGGAACAGAAATTGTAAGACATAATTAATTCTTATACGCAAGGACTACATTGGCAGAGTTTACTCTGAAAAATTGTTATAGATATTATCTTTGTATCTATAATATATTTTTCTAATCTTCCGTTGTCATTTTGGCAATAAATTGTGAATATTTATTATTCTCCTGATAACTACTATTCAGCCAGCCATGCTCACAATTTTCAAGTCTCTGTTATCAGGATAAAGGATCAATTTATTAATCAAAATTATCGAAATCCAAATGGACTATCAATGTTGAGCTATAGAATTTCTATTGCAGTTAATGGAAGTTATGTATTAATACTTCAAGTTTCTGAAATTTATTATAAACAAAATATGCGCATTTTTACAGTAAAAATTTGAAGCTAAATATTAAAAAACAGCCTAGATGTCGCACTGGCAGCAGGATGCTACAATGCTTATGATATTTTCGTTGAATTTCAGCTTTCAAATGGATTAGATATATAAATGGAAATTATATATCTGATGCATATATAAGTGGATCACTTGTAATTGATTTGATTTCAATAAAAAATGGTTCAATGATATCAGAAATCATTTTAGTTAAAGAAATTACAGTGTTACTACAGATAACTGTGAAATATGCTATGACAAAAAAGTATAAATCGTATAAATTTATTAGGTATTTGTAGTAGTTGAATAGAAAATGCAAGTGTAACTGGTGGAAGATGCTATTGTAATCCAAAGATACTATGATCCTGCAATAAACTCATGCGTTATTTGTGATAATTTATGTAAAATATGCTCTAGGTCAAATATTTTCAAATGCAGTTCTTACAAAACTCCTTATTATTTATTTTGTATCTAGTGCTTTGCTTGAGAGCTTGTTTCTATGGATTCTTATCTTCTTGCCAAAAATTTGATGGAATTATGGTCGATACAAGCTTTTTAAATTATTTTTATGGGATTTATGGAAATTTTATTACTTGGGAATAATAAAAATAGTTTCGCTTTTTAGATTCTCCTGAAAGAGATGATCTTATTCCATCCAAAAATAGTGGACTTTATTTGTCTGGAGAAACATACTTAAAATCAAGTTCAGCTATACATTTCTCCATCGATTTTTCACTTGGAATTTGTGTTTAAATTTCGCCTGGATCAGGGGATATTTTCAATTACTGCAATTCCAGAAATAAAATTTCTGAAACTGGGGTGTTGAATATTTTATTAGAAAATACTGTAGAATCAGCTATTTTAATATCAACAAATAGTTTATCTCCTGCCAATAGCACATGATTTTATTTTTCTTATGTTATTTTATTTTCATCACCTTATACAGCAATTAAGTTAGTTTAAATAGCATAATCAAGCAAACTTCATATCAATCTAGATTCATATACAGAGATCTGTCAGGTGGCACCATAATATTAGGCAAAAGCTCAGACTCAAATTTCAAACGATTTATTTACAAATTTCAATTGTGGAATTCTGCTGTTAAAAATTTGAATATTCAATACTTTGATCAATATGTGGGACTGCCAAAATATCAAGCTACTTTTGTTTATGTGACATTTCAAGTAGAATCAGCAATGGGGAAATCATTGTGTGTGATGAATCATGCACAAAATGATGTATCTTGGAATTTAACGATGAGCAAAACTATTGTAGATAGGCTGAAATTTAGGCCAAAAAATCCTGTAGAACCATGCGGACAAATTTTGAATTATTGGGTCGAGTAGCTTAACATGAATGGGCTAAGCATTTATCAGTTTGAATATGGAATACCTGATTTATCTACTTCTCAAGCGATATCATATCTATTCATCAGAATCTAATATATTATCAATAACAAATTTTGCAGAATATGAAAAATTGCGCAAATTTCTATGTTATTGCATTTTACAAATACAGGGATTTCTGCTCTTACAAATCCATTGATAATAAAACGCTTGGAGCAGATGAGACGACTGTGATTGATGAAAATATAGTGGATGCGAAGATAGAAATTTTGCTTCGAAGCTCACAGTTGTCAATTTCTGTGAGTTATCTGGAGGAAGCAGTAATCAAGTGTCTGGTGTGGCTGCTGATATAAGGATAAGCATTTCTCCATAGGTAGAAATATTGATAAGTGGATGGATACAGATAAGACTTCCAAGTGGATTTTCGGTCAATTCGTTGGTGGCACCTGTTAAACCGACTTATAGGCAGTAGCGAATGCATAGGCGTGCTTTGTGGTGAGAAGCAAGATTGCGATACAGCTATTGCAGATTCAACTCGAGTTTATGGAATTCCAAGCTGGAATATCAAGCTATTTTGAAATTCTAATATTTATGCTCAGGATGATATATTTTTGATTTCGGAATCTACGATATCAATTTTCAATATCTCGAATCTGGATCCGCTACTATAAACATTGTCGCTTATGTTCAGTCTTCTATCTCTGTAACTGCTATTCACACAGGACTTGAATCTCCTACAGTCTCATCTATACCTGAACTGCTCAAGAAGATGCCCCAAGTGGTGTCCCCTCAACTACTCCTTTTTCTACTCAAGGCTTTATGGAAAGATAATTCCCTACCATGTCATCTGGTAACAATCTTTCTAGGACTGATTTAGGATTAGGAGTTTCTGTTTCTGTAGGCTCTTCTATTCCTTGTCTCGGCATATCTGGGATTCTTCCCGCATCTGGTTCTTCATTAACCTGTATTATCACAGCTCTTCCAAGTTCTGCTTCCTCCACCACTCCATCTATCATCACAATTTCAATTTCTCAGTCTTCCAGCATAATTCTGGATCTCCCAGGTATAAAATACGTCAAATCCACCAATTCTCCTACATATATAGTTACAACTTATCAAGTAACCAACCGAATCCGTGCTGATTTAGATACAGGGAAATCTGCAAGCAATGCTGGAACAGCGGTTTCTTCAGTCACACCTTCAGGAGTGACTATAACATTATCAAATTTTCTTGTCCAGTCTACGTCTAACTGGCATTTGGTAGTGCTTTTACGATTTCATTAGAGACTGAAAGGACTTTGCCTTATTTATTGTTCCATATGACACCTACCATGATTTAGGGTATTGTCAGTATGCGACAGATTCTTGTACTATTGATGGAGAAAATCAAGCATGTGTATGCTACTCAGGGATTGATATGATTTTAGTGACATTGACGGGAAATTTGACGGCTGAGACACATACATATGCGATTGCTGAGCTCTATAACCCGGAATAAGTTCCAAGCGTGCAGGAATTTTGGTGCTTTATACGTGTGGGAATCAGGCAACTGGTGGAAAGCTTTACGTCTCTGGTAAAATCTCAATTTTGACAGCTGGAGGATTTATATATCCAGATGTGGAGCCTACTAGTTATGGGCAAGGCTATGTGTTTGTGCAATATATATGATTTTATTTCAAGATTGCATACAACGATGTGGAGCCTACTAGTTATGGACAAGGCTATGTGTTTGTGCAATATACATTTACAGTATCTCCTCATGCGATCCCTGCCAGCAGTTCCGCTCAAGTGATTTTCCCTCTTTCTTCTCCTTCTCAAGCAGCTTCCCCTTCTCCTTGCTGTTCTGCCGTATTTTTCTCAATCCTCGATCAAACTGGCTCCACCTGTGCAGTCTCTTCTAACACTATCACAGTCTCAATACCTCAAACTCTTTACGCTCAAAACATGATCTAAATCAAAGTCCGCAGTGTAAAAAACCCTTCTGCTTCTACCTCTGGCACTTTTACATTTAAAACCAAAAACTCTTCAGGACGTATCATCGACATGGACTCATCAATTCCAGACAAATGCCTATTCCACGAAATCTATTGCCGATATCAGCCTATATTTATCCCATCCTCTGCGAATTCTATAGCAATTTACGAATTTTTTCTGAATATTTAGGAACTGGTATGACTATTCAAATAAGGTTTCCTTTAACCATATTTGGGATTTTAAAAACCTCCTATATAGACTCTCAAATTCTATATCAAGTGATGCCTCATGCTCATCAACAGCTAACACAGTGACTATAGCGGCAGGGACTGACGCTATATCAGGAAAAGTGTTAATTTCTATATTAAATATCACAAATTTTGATCAAGGAATAAGCTCATAATTTATGGTAGCAACCTCATATGATGGAATTACCATGCAACAAATACCAGAAGCCACATATTTTGCGAATACAACTGTGCAGACACCGTCACTTACTGTTACGGCGATTACGTTTTTAACAAAAATGAAGGAGAGTAAGTGACTTATCAGTTTTATTTTGCATGAGCCATTATCATAGCTTCAATAGCTCTTGTAGACCCAGGAATCTATCACACAAATTTCTTCTCTTTGCTGTCACCTTAAATCCAGATATTAAACATCTTACTGAAATTTTGGCCTAAACAATGAGAAGCTGCTGTTTGAATTCCTCTCTCATTGAAAGGAATCATCGTCTCAATAGAAGTCGTATATGTCCTCCTGCGAATTTTTAAATTTCATTTTTTTGACCTTGGAGGACCGAGATTGCTAATAAATCTTTATAAACAAAAGCATATAAATCAAAAATTTGTATTATTCTACTACAGCTTCTTATAAAGTAGCTTGAGGAAGATCTCTGTAGCTTCTGATCCATTTTGCAAAGGCTGGATACATGATAGTTTCACTTGTAGAGCGAATTGCAATTGACTTACTTAAAGAAGTATTACCGTTTTTAGTTATCCAAGCTATTCCTGGCGCAAATCCTTTGGCATGCTATTTCTCTGTGTTAAGGGCTGCTTCTGATACAAATAATAGGGAAATAAGTGTTTTTGACTCTGATTTCTTTGCCGAATTTATTCTGGATTCTTTCCCAGATGACCATGGTCTCAATATGTAGCAATCTGAGATATCTCAATCATCCCTGATTTTGTGATGACGTCGCTATACCATTGAGCGTAATTTTCTTCTTGGGTGCAAGAAAGTCCTAGAGCTGCATCTTTTTTCTCTTCTTCAGTGGCAGCAACTATTGTTGATTCTTCTTTCTTTTCTTTCTCTTGGAAAATTATCACGAGAGTATTCTTTTCTCTCCCAATGTGACGTAAAAATGTGTTTAACTCTTCTGTTGGTAGCGGTATTGTCATTGAATGAAGACAGATGTGTTGTTGACCATAGACTGCTTTATCGATGGCGAATTTGACTTCCTTTTCATGGTCATTTGCATGAGAAAATGGAGAGACTCCCTAGGGACTGCTGCGAGGAGTTTGGTGAGCTTCTCTTCAGGAGCATCCATAATCACACCCCCGGTGCTACCAAGTTTCTTAGCAAGAGTTTTGAAGGAAGTTTCAAGTGTGTGGGCAGCAGATCATAAGTAGAATTTGCCCTTCTTCTCTTTCAAGAATACAGACTTTAAGACCATACCTGTAAAAAGCCAAGCACTCTTTGACCGTTTTAACTTCTGGATGTTGATTGCCCTGAAAGGAATATTTAAGCTTGCAAGAGTTGCTTCAACTTCTCAGCCTGAGTTTTCCATACAAAATAACCTTCTATTTTTCGTAAATCAGGAATATTTAGCATATTTGTCTTTAAAAATACCTCCCAGTGGTCCAATAGTTGCTAGCACTATTAAAAGTATTTCTTTTGCCTCTATCAATTTTTTAATTATATCAATTGATTGAGAGGGAAGTGAGTGAAAGAAAGAAAGAAAGAATTGCAATATTAAAAATCTGAAAAAAAATTGATGCAACTAGGATGCTTTTGTATGTATTCAACAATGCTTTATGAAAGCCACTTCTAAATTTGGCAGAAATACCTTGGCTTCTACAAAATATAACCTAAGCGCCTAATTTTAAAAATAATTGATGAGCAGAAATCTTTCTTGATTGCAAACAAATGAATAGCAAGAGATTCATTTATTTTATATGGAAGCTTATGAATCAAATATTTCTATTAAAATAATAATTTCTTAAGTTTGAAGATTTTTGTTATTCATTGTAACATTTAAAAGGAATGCCCAAAATCAATCGGCTTTGCAAATGCTAAATCTGTAGGAATGCATGATTTATAAGGTGCATAATTGAATAAAAGAAGTTAGAAAACTAACATTAAAATAAGTCTTTTAAGATAAGTTGTTTTAAGGAAGCCGGCTTAATGATTTTTCATTCAAAGAAAACTTGTAGTATCTTATATCGCCATCATTGCTTCCAATATATATTGCGTCTTTATTATATGAATAATACATTTGATAACTATGAACGA